>JAHDVE020012081.1:0-140777 GCA_022606495.2 Halesus radiatus
AAAGCTGGGTAACCATATTTCATAAATTTTATAAAAATGTCTTCATGATATTTGCTAATTATCAACACAAACTAATATTACTAACCGGTTTACAATTAGACAAATTTGACATTTTAGAAATCAGGAAAAACGTTAATAGTGAATTAAATAAAATTAATAAAAAAAAGAAAATAAAAAATAGTTATCTGTTGAATTTATTTTTATATTAATATGAATGATAAAAATATTTTCTTTCTTTAATTTCAAATATAAATTTATTATTCAATGTTTTATAATAATTTTTTATGAACTTTTTTTATTGATTACTTACCGACTTTAATCAATTTTTGTTTATTAATTGGTCTTTTCTTACATTATTGTGTTTTATGTATATCATTTGTCTATATTTGACATTATTATTTTTTAGTATTTTATATATTCCTTATGAAGAAAGCATCGCTTTCGAAACATGTTGAAATCTGTATATATTAATAAAGTGGTGAATACAATGTAATTTTTAATTCATTTATAAATAGTACCTATCTATCAACACATTCAAACTAAGGATTAGAATCTAGGTATTTATTAGCCCTAAAAATTAATCTAAACTATGTTTCTATCATAATCAGTGAGAATCAACGTATGTTTATGTCAAACGGCCTACAACGGGAAGGGCTTTTTCAACTAGATTTGAGGAACATATATACCATGTTATGATGATAAAATCCCCTTTTTTAAATTCGCAGAACATCTCTTAGTAAATAATCATGACCCGCTTGATAATAACGAGCCTAAACCCTTACATATTGAAATAAAGGGTCTTAGATTAAATTTACTTGAACAATTGGAAATTAATAAACGACCTAATGATCCTAATATAACATTATTTAATAAAGTAAGGAACATTATTTATTCACCACTTCTCAGTATGTTCGCACTACCAAAACAAATATAAATAAATCAATTCCGAAAACATTGCCACTTGTATACGGGGAAAACACATTATAAATGTAAAAACCTAACAGAATAGATAATTTGAATTATTTTCTAACTAAATCGGTTTTACGGGTAATAAATCATTTAAAAATTGAAATTGTGTATGGGAAAATAGTATCATATTAATAAATCGTCTCAATGTGGCCTGACCACAAAAATGGCCTTTAACGCCGAAACAGCTGTCAAAATAATAACAAAAAAAAACTAAAATACTTGCAGAACTTAAAATAATAACAATGTATTAAATTTGGTTTTCAAATTTAAAAAAAAAAATGTGTACGTCTACAGTAAACCTTCAAAATGGATTTGTATTTATCTTTTCATATTTTAAAATAGAAATACATATTTACATGTAAATTATGGAAAAGTTTAATCAGTGTGTGTGTTTGATGCTTTAATTGCCATGTAGTAAGGTCCTTTTTGAAATATTATTTTGTTGGCTTGTGGTATTAGTAGATTTTCTGTAAATATTGTCGTGTGTTTTTGTTTTAAGTGTTTTAGTGGAAACCTGTGATAATACTGTGTCATTCATTCTTACCTTTTGTTATGTGTTATCTCAGGTATTAGGAAACCTGTACATAAGTAACTGCAGCTTTTGTAGCTATGGGAATGAACCCAGTAGGGAAGTTGCTACAAACAAAAAAATAACCACCCAACAAAAGTTAGAAAAAGTAGCAGATCGAATAATAATAATAACAATATATAGAAAAAAAAATCTTTACAGTAACTCCAGACAGGAGGCCCTGAGGGAAATAATATCCCTTAAGGCCTTTATCATCTTTGGGCATGCTGTGTGGAAGGTATTTTAGAGGACAGGAAGGAGTGAATCTGGGTTTTGAAGAGACCCATGTTGTAGGGAAAAATACAGAGGCGAGCTGTCGAACACAAGAACGAGTCGTAGAAGCGATCCGTTCTCATGTGACAAATGTCAACCTTGTGGAAATGTTGGGCACGTGTATGCCGTGTTTCCCGACTATGCACCGATGTCAAAGGGATCAATGTTGCTGGTTCCTCAGAGCATCTTCCATTAAAATACCGATAGAGAAAGGACACCTTTCCCACCTAATGTCTGTGTTCCAAAGATTGCATCAGTTTGTTAAGATAAGCGAATCTATTAAACGGATCGCCCGTCTCTGCACAGAGTCAAGGGTTTTTTTCAGATATTTTGGTGATCGCGACCAGAAGTGGCTTCCAAATTCTACAATGGTGCGCATCTCCACGGCCGCCATGGTTGAGGGGTAAGGCTCTCGACTATGAATCCGAAGGTCGCGGGTTCAAATCCCGGCGTGCGCAAGTAAATTTTATATAATTGATTTGTGTTGTTTCACAATTAATTAATTTTAAAATAATATATAGTATATTTGCGCACGTTCCAGAGTGGAAGATACTCTCAGTATCGCCCTGGTAAAAGACCGCCATTCAGAATTGAAACGTTGCGTGAAATGGCTTTTAGCCGTGTTTGGTGACCAGATCTGAATAGCCAGGTATTCCCCACCTTCCTCTTTCTCTTCTTCTTCCCCTCCCCGATACCTTCAGCCTCACAACATTCCCCAATTGAGAATGCCATAGTCTCATTGGCTTGGGAGCAGTTGGGACTCTTGTGCGGTATTTCTATAAAAATAAAAAAACTTGCATTTTGTACAGGGTCAGTAGTTGTGTACTCTTAAAGTATCTGCGGGCTCTGTACAATACGCCCAGCTTCGGAGAGGCTAATTTTACTCTGGCTTCGATGGAGTCCCCATACGCGGACTGGTCACTTAGGGTTACACTATGCATATCAATGGAAAGCTTGTTGGGAAGATTGCTTCCATCAAAAGAGACTAGATTGTCATTTCGATCCCCTTTAGACGTAATGAGACATGATTGGGTCTCTTTAACATTAATATCGACGAGGTTATTCTTACCCCAAGAGGAAACCCTCTCGAGGTAACCGTCCATTCTCTGCTTCAAAGACCTTCGAACCATTGAAGTTTATTTGCCCTTTGGGGGCTTATTAAACAAAAATCTTTTATGGACTGTGCTGTCATCCGCGTAACAATGAATTGGTGCACATGTCAAGGTGCCATTGATGTGAAAAAAAACAAAGTCGGTTACAGAACTGATCCCCGTGGGACGCCAGCATTTATTGCATGCGAGGAAGAGCCGATACCGTCAGCCACTGTCTGAATCGATTCCTGCCCCAAAAAGTCAGCATTCCACGTACACAAGGATATGGTAAGTCGTACGAAGGAAGTTTGTTGACCTCGGTGAAGTCCTCGGTGTGAAGTCCTCGGTGCCAAACCCGGTCAAAGACCTTGGCAATGTCCAGTGAGACCATTTGAGCCTCACCGTGACATTCCAGGCATCCTTAGACATGAGTCACATACGCGAGAAGATCACAGCACGAGCGGTTCCGCCGGAATCCGTTTTGACGGTCGTTAATAATTTTGTTCTCGAGGTATGTGAGGAGTTTGTCGTTGATCACACTTTCCATCATCTTGGACAAAACTGATGTGGTCGCTATGGGGCGATAATTGGCTTGGTCGGAGCGGTTAACTTTCTCAGGTATACGATGAATGACCGCTTTTTTCCAAACAGAGGGCACATTATCCTCAATCAGATTTCTCGTGCTGAAGATTTCGTTTACGTAATAGTAAAATAATTTGAATTTGATGAGCTTGTTGAATGAAATGAATTTAAATATGATACGTTAAGTGAAGTTGAACGGTTTCTGTGTCAGTCTATTAGGTGATAAAATCTTTTCTATTTCAAATCGTCCTGTATTATAACGTATCGAGCATTTTATTTGCGTTTTAAATGTAATGTTGTTGCGATTTTTGAAGGATAGTGGGATCTTGTTGTAGAGTTTAGAGCATAGTATAAGAAGCTTGTTTGTTCAAATGTTGTATTTGTGGTTGCTTGATGTTTGGTTAGACAGAATTCAAGATTGACGATTATTCGTTTTCGTGTTATCTACAAAGACCTATCACCATCAATTTTGACAAAACTTCGCGTTGTCCAAAATTGAAAACCCTCCTTCAAGTTATAATTGAATATATTACAAAGTAGAAGATATATTAAAAAAAATGTTAAAACCCTTCCTTGCCGGCGCTGTCAACTGATTTAACATACTCGTATCTCTTATTATTTCAATATATCTGTGAACATATTAAAAACAGAGTTCATACGAACGAAAAACAGAAAAAATGTTTTATTGAAAAAATAAATAAATTAATGTACAGGTTGTTAAAAGACGTATGTGATTTACTTCAACCAATGATTCCTCACGACCTTATTTGGAGTAAAAAATGAAAATTAACTTTTTGTCTCCAGCGAAATTATTTAAATTTGTTTTTATTTTAACCAATCATTTTATCTAAAGTAACAATTACAAAATTCTAAATGTGTAATTAGTACACTGAGTGTACATCACCAGAGGTTGAGGATTTTCTATAACAGCGAGGAAAGGGATTAGGATGAATAACTTAATAACAAAGTTTGAAATAATTATAACAAACAATTACTATTTTTTGACTCGGTGGCTTATTATTATCCAAAACCCATACATCCACTCGAATAATTCCATTTGAGCCTATATAAGCCACTCCCACCCTTTGGTTCCGAAATTCAATCTACGTACAAGAGACACCTTCAGTAGGTACCCCGGTCCGATCTTGAAGTTCCCAGCTTCCCCAATTTACATACGCCTAAGCGGGCTCTGACCAAAAATGTACAAACTCTTATTACATGTTTTTTTAAATTATGGTTAGTTCGATTTGTATCCTTTTTATGTGGTGGTGTGACACTTACAATGGGAGGCCTGTGCTCCACTCTACAAACACACATACGCACGACCAGGCCAGTTTGTTAGGACGCTACGAGAGAAATCCGTCGAGTGAGCCTACGCACTTACAGTAATACCGAGTGTAAAGCGTAGATTAGTGCCTCTTCTTGTGTTTTAAATGAAGGTGCGTATTCAACATTACTTTATGTATGTTTATTTCTAGTAAGTCTGTCATTATGGCTGTGAAACAAATTTTTAAATGTATGCAGTTTAGAAAGCAGATAAATAATTGAAATAGTTAGCATGTATTGACTGATTTGCTAAATAGATTAGATAGAATCAAGAGTAGAAACAGATATACATATCATGAAGTACGCATGCTTACAACTTAAATGGCGCCAGAGTCGCTCAGTTACGTACGTAATATATATATTTAAAGAGGAGAGCCTTGGGCGGTGTTTGTTTGTTTTATATACAAGTGTACAATTTTATTCCGAGCTTGATGAAAATTTGCACACTTGACAGTCAATACAAGAGAATGGTCACTATTTATGATATTTCTAAAAAACACAACCGTTCTCCTATCCCACCCTTCAAAACAGAATTTTGGCCCTTCTTAATTAAATTTTGAACACTTAACATAAGAAAACTACTGGGTAGGGTAGTGATAGGGGTAGGGGTAAGGGTAGGGGTAGTGGTAGGGTTAACCCCTAGAGGTAGGGGTAGGGGTAGGGGTAGGGGTAGGGGTAACACATAACAACATCAAAACATTAGTGCAGACTATTCATAACCCCGGGCAACGTCGGGTACTTCAGCAAGTATAAAATATAAATATTAGTCATTCATTTGGAAAGAACAAAAGGCATCTCAAAGTTTGTATACGAGTATACAGTCAAAATCTGTCCAAAAATAATTATAAGATCTTTCATAAAAAAAAATTGTAAACAAAGATAGAAGATATACATGTACTCATCTAAGTGACGACTCACTGCTAACTATTAATATATTATAAGGTATGTCAATTGATAAAGATTTCCCACGTTAATTTCTGCTTTTGAATTTATTACAATATCTACATTATTTAACTACTAGGAAAATTTTCAATGGTGGTGAACCAGTCGGAAATAAACCGAAGGTAAATATTTACTTACCTGAATAAAAACTTTATGAAAACTATAAAGTACTGTCTTTATTTTAAGTAGAATGGTACAAACGCAGATTTTCATAGAATTGTTGCCATTTTAACAACTTAAATAGATTTTAATTTGCATATATCTAATTAAATGCTCGTATTCCATTTCCAAAAGAGATTGCAAAAACTATTTGCAGTTTCATTATATTTTAAATTAAGGTAGGCAACATCGTATGTGCGTTTTCCGCATTTTATGTGATAATACACAAAAGTGGTTACTTCTTCACATTATTTCTATGAAGAATTTTTCGAATAATTTTTCAAGAATAAAGAATAGTTAAAAAGCGTTTGTACCTGAAAAATTGAAAGTATTTTATGTACAAAAACATATTTGTATTATACAAGGAATTTGTAACAGTACCTTCTTATTAGGTATACCTACGTATATAATTATACCTAGAACTGCCTACCTTATGCGAAGTGCGGGAGGGTGAGCAGCTCCTCGGAGCGATCCAGTAAATGCGTTGGGTAGTAAGCGCGCACCGAGTAGGTACTTTGCAATATCTACGCCTAACAATACCTAGGGGCTGAGCACGTGGTGTTAATCTCGGCATGGGAAGGGCGGGCTAAGGCGAGGATTGAAAGGGTTGAACAATTACTAAGGCAAAACGTATTAAAAATGTTTTGGCTTTGACTCGGAAGTTTTTCCATCTCTGATGGAAAATTCAATTTTATTGTGGTATTCTCCATATTTGAGGTTATTATGTGAAATGAGAGGAGAATAGGGAGGAGAAAATAACGATTTAAAGCAATTGAAGGGAAAGGATCTTTAAAATATAAATAAAGCGCTGATTACAAAAAATTCTTCGTTATTTATTAATAAATAATAAGATACACGGAATCTCAGTAAAATGGACTTGGGGAGCTAGGAAGCTAAGCTCCGTCTATTTCAATGGAAATAATGTGTCTGTCTGACCTTGAGAGGTTCTCATATATCGCTACTGTACTGTATTGCCGGCAGTGCCATCTATGTGAAACACTCGAAACTAAGATATTACAAAGATCAGTATCCTTTCGTTCGAGGTTTAGGATGTAGTGACATTGGTTTACTAAGAACATTTTCTTTAGGCTTATCTATGCATAATATACCAAACTATACAAAACTTATCAATTTGCGTATACGTTAAAATATAGCGTGAAATCGACTTTCTACCCAAAGTCCGACTTTATCCACCGCCTTCCCCTTGCTGGCTTCCACGGGACCGTGTAAAGAGAAGCCGGGGGGAGTGGGGGGATACAGGTTCCGACCAACGAATATGAATACGTAAACATGTAGGTGACTGTAGGTGTACACATCTGCGGGAAGGGGTGATGGTGGAAAGTGCGTCCCCAACCCCGAGATGGAATCTGCCCCCCGTGTCCCCTCCTGTCCCCGAGGGGAAGCGGGGCAGAAGCAGCGGTCATCCCCCCGAATAGGAGAAGAGGGAAACGTATCCAATTTAAGGGCCTCGCGGAATGTAAATTATTTCACGGAATAGTTCGCCTCGCAACGAACGGTCAATGACGTTGCGATGCTGAGCTAAGTTTGCCGGCTAATAAAAGCCCTCTCGCACACTTGCTAGTTAAGTGAAGTCAGGAGGAGTTCAAGTGTCTTGCCTGTATTTATTAATTTATCCACAAAATTATATAATGAAAGCAAAACATAAGCCACTCGTCTCACTAGGGCAGTCCTCTCTCGAGCTAAGCAGCTTTACAATTTGCGTTCAACGATATAAGCCTATTTTAAAGCTAAATTTATGTTAATTATATCTACATACGACATAATTAGTTAGTTTAAAAAAAGGTTTATTTATAAAAAAAAATCTGCAAGGCTATTATTATTATGTGCGTTACAGCTACAAGAGCATTATTAAAATGTCAAAAATTTAACTTTAATGCAATAAAAAAAGGAAATATGTATATTTACATATATACCTATACCTATACAGCATTAAAAATACATATGTTACAAAAATAAACATAACATTCCACTTACGCTAATTCTGCAGTTGGGCAGTATATTTATTATTTTTTTTCTATATTTTCATATGAAGCGGTAACTTGGTGATGTGATGTTATAATTTACAAAATAAAACAATAACTTTGTTTTACATCACTTTTATGTAAAATAAAGTTTTTGTTTTATTTTTTAAAATGGTATTTTTATTGTTTACAACAATAACATGTAACTGTAAAACAAACATTAAAAAAAAATCGGTGGTCCAATCAGCCACAGTCTTACGGTGTCCATAGTGACCACGACAAGAGGGATAGCATCAATAATAACCATTAAAAAATTATGAATTATAATCGGAACATACCTAACAATACGTATATAGTGATAATATCCAACATAGTGTTGCCACACTGATTACGACGCAAGGGACAACATGGGTAATCCGAAATCACCACTCTCAGCTAACGTGCAGCTTTTTAAAAAATTGTAAAAATAATATTAATGTTAAATAATAAAATAAAACAATTTATTTAAATCACAATTTTAAAATAGCGGTTTAAATCAAATAAAAATAAATATATAAATAAATTAATTAGAAATATCAACAAATGGTGTAAACAAAGTACTTCTCATTAATTTATTGTATTGACGCCATAATATAACCTACACATATATTTAAGAATGGTATTGTAGTAGAGTATATTATATGAAGTAGGTACCTCCTAAAATACCGTATTTTTTTAAAAGTCAAACGTTCTTGGATTACGAATAACCTGAGATTATTAAATTTCTTCCTACTTCCATTTGAAAATACGTTGTAATAAGGAACTCCAGTCCGATTTATTTTTTATCCATATGACGTTCAAACTTATATACCAGTATATTTAGTTTTTTTTTAAAGTTAGTTTTCATAGTTAAAATAATTTTCAATTTTTCAAAGGCCGCTAAAACGCCCCAAAACTATGGCCAGTCGGTTTTTATCAGTTTTGAGGTTAGAATGTCAAATGTTAAAACAAGGATGAACTTTACCGTATATAATTGTATATTCTATTCATGGTAAACCATAAATAAACACAAGTAATAAAATTATGTACCTTTTTAGGAAGTCTAACTCAAATAATAATAATAGTATTGACCATTAACATTATCACAATATCCGTATTGATAATTAGTTTGATCATGAGTACTCTAATTTCTTTCATTAATATTAGTTGTTTTTATTGAACAACAATTATAGTGCTCAAAGTCATACAAATTAACTTATTAAATATATTATATATTATACATATTTAAAATAAAATAAAAAAAAATGGAAAAAAAAATATTTTCATCCTAATCCAAAAACAGAAAGCTTACGTGACGTTGGATGTTCCAAATGCACTGGTACCAACATAGCACGGTGTTTTGATGTGCTGATTTTTTATTTCCCTTTGAATAACGAATTATAAATTCTACGTATAAGTATATATAATAAAAAGTTATATATTCAGAATCGGAATTGCTGATCTATATATATTTAAAGTCATTATATTTTTCACGAGTTCCTTATGGGCCTGCAGAGCTTCCAGAAGATTTAACCCACGACCACTCGACCACAAATCTGCGAATGGGATAGGATCCATCTAAAGAAGCAATGGTACTAATTGAGGTGGCAAGGCAAGTTTCAACAAATAAACCGAATAAAAATCTCGAAGTTTCGTTGTTTTGTTCTCTTTATTTTTCTATGGAATCCTTGAAACTAAAATCGAGCATTTGTAATCATTTTTGTATCAAAATTATAATACGCAAGAAAGGTGTTTATCAATTTGTCAATTGAGTATTTTCTTATCACTTTTTGTCACGACATCAATCGTCGAAACCAATAATATAAAAGAAAACCTTTTTTGGTTTTAAAAGTTGCTTCTCAACCAAAATAAATATGAAAAATACGTATTGCCACAAACATGGTTTTTGACGTACTGATCTAAAAAATATTACGAAACCTTTCCTAATTTTATTTTTTGGTTTTTGAAAGTAAAATTAATTTATAATAATGCATTAAGTATTATTTCTTTTAAGTTATTATTTATTTCTTTGGAATTTGCGCATTCTTCAATTCGCTACGGTGTTGTTTCATCATTAGAAATGTTCAACTCAATCGTTTTCTGGTCTCCTAGTAGCCATTTCTCGGTGCGTCTGCGAGTTAACATCATCTCCGTAAGTACACGTTGCAACATTTTTATTCCTATTCCTTTCAAATGTGCAATGAACGAGCACTGAGAAACTATTGAGGTACATGCACAAGTTGTCACCGCATTACCTCAACGATTCCTGCACTCCTGGTAGCCCCATCATAGGGCTGATGCACAAACCAGTGCAATGCGTTTTCAATAATTTCGAGAACATAAAAGCAGTTAATAATTTAAAAATATATTTTATTAAAAAGGTTGGTATTCACTTTATGGCGTCAATTAATAAAAAATACTTTGTAAACACCACTTTTTAAATATCAACATGTCGAAGCATCAGGTATTTTAGTATTCTGTATGTCCTTATGAGGAAAGCTTCGCTTAAAAAACTGGTGTTCACAAAGTAATTTTTATTAATTTATTTAAATACTTGATTGTTTACGAGTCACAAACTGCTGGAGCCAATGGGACTATGGCCATTGTATTTTGGGAATATTGCAAGGCGGGTGGGAAAGAAGTAGGAGAAGAGAATGATTGTGAAATATCTGGATTTTAATAACTGGTTAATTAATATAACTAAAGCCATTTCAGGCAATGCAATATTTTGAATTTGAAGATACCTGAAAAAAATCATGTGCTCCCTACAAATTTTCAGCTCCATCCATTCTGCCACTCTTTTCATCATTCGTATCATGTTTACAAAGTGTTCAGGTGAAAGGTGCAGTAACTTCGGGAGGTGATTCTACACGATAGTACAAGTAAAAAAAATTATAAAATTTTTATAAATTCCCCTTTCATCGATACAAAAATATTATAGTATTGAAGATTTTTTTTCTCCATGCGAACTACACACATTTTTGACCTGAAAAAACTATTAACATTAAAACATTGGAATTTCGGAAAAAGTAATTTATCGTTTTTACTGGTACTATCCATGTGGAATCACCTACCGAAGTTACGGCACTTTTCTTCAAGGCAGTCTGTATAACGGTTGAAATTTCATCGGGTTAACCTGCATTTTGAAAAAAAAATTAAATGTTCTTTGAAAAGTGTTTTTTAAATAGATATTGAATTACTTGCTTATATTTCCTAGTAAAGATCGACTTTTATAACTTAATTTGCATTATTTATTTTGCTACTTATTACACTGTATTCATTGATATAAACCGTTAATTTTCAATTTATTAAATACTACTTGAGGGTTCTGAGATAGTAATATTTCAATATGAACTTGAGAATTTCCTGAAAGTATTTTATCTCGATACTACATGCTCTCCGGATAACCATGCATTGAATCTTTGCCGTTGGTGCGGACATTTATTCCAATGAAGCTTCATTTCACGGATGCATTTATTCAACATCCTCATTAATACGTATGAACTATGAAATAAGTTTACGTACTATGTTTACTTTGATACATACATTTATATTGATATTAAAAAGAATTTTATGATAAATATTTTTATGCATCGAAAGTACGCCCTGAGTTGGTTAGTTTTGTTATTTAAAGTCCTATGACTCCTGAAAACGAGAATCCTGAATCCTGAATCACATCTTAGTTAACGTACGAATTTATTATTCCGGTATGTCAATGGAAGGTATTCTAAAGACCCGAGGTCATTGATATCTTTTTTATTTATTTAAAAAAAATATTTTTTATTAATTTAAGAAATTTTACAAAACATAACACAAAAAGTCGCGATAAACTACCTTTTATTGTACGAAGCTATCACTATTTTAATAGTTTGACTAACGGGTACTTGTTATTCAAAACTTTATAATAATTTTAAGTTAAGGTACTTACTATATATCTAAAATAAAAATATGTGTAACAAACTTAAAACATAAATATTTCATAATACTCTCACTCAAAAGTATTTCTACTAATATCTATAAAAAACATGAATAACATCAATAAATAGCAAATAAAATAATATTTCTTAATTATCTAACACAAATAGTTTCTTTCAGCTAGTCAAGTACTGAATATATATACTAACTATTTTATTTGAATACCGGTACCGATACAAAGCCGGAAGAAACGCTAAATGTGTGCCCAATTTGTACATGGTTTAAATTGGCAGTTCACTTCTTCTGCTTTGGTCTCGCCAAGGAACCCAGTATTGCGAAAATTTAAGGCCTACGATATGGAGTAAATATTAAAGTTTACTGCTTCTTTCCTTCGATTAAAGAACAAAAAATGGTAACATTTAATTGACTTTCGTAATAATCGTTTGATAATAGTTGTCCCATACTTAATTTCTACAGTTTGTCTTGATTTGACTAAATAGAAATACGTAAAATGGATTTGCATAAGTAGAGAAATCTCCGATAAACAGTGCGTTCTGGGGCGAGCTATCGGTCAAAGCCCGGCCCATCTCCCGCTCGCCGGACGTTCTATTTCCACGCCGCCCTCTATGCGTTTCCTGCCCTCGAGATGGTGCCGCGCGAATTTTGGAAAATGGAAAATGGAACACCCCACCCCGTGCGTCGGCCCTCGGGCCGGCCGCCCTCCACGCATGTCCTTCGATCGATCCCCCTTCTTCCTGGACCACTATCGGAGGACTGCGTCGGTAACTTGCCCCCACCACCCTCCACCCGACGCCACCTCCTGCCTCCTTGCCATCCCGACACCATTCCACCCTTTTCGCCCGTCCCACCTTGCGACTCCTCTCTCCCTCCTCCCACTCGCCCCCCGAGGAGTGAGAAGTCCCCCTTTAACTGCCCGCCGGTTTTGAATATCGACTTGTAGACCGGTCCGGATGGAGCGGATGCGAACCGAGTTCCACACTACTCCGAGTCGCTCCAGTGGTAGGTACAGGCAGCCGGTATTAGGTACTAGGTACTGGATACTAGGTAACTAGGTGGCGATAATCCAATAACGCGCACCTAGGACGTCAGCCCTGGTGACCGGCTGTAGATTGTTTGACCTATTTGCCAACCCGAATCAAAATTATAACCTCCTCATAGCGGAATTGTAAGATATCTGATGATTGTTAATATTGCTCGCTGCGAGGAGAACGCTACCAAGTCGAAGTAATTTACACACGGAGAAATGAAGTATACTCGTATACCTGGTACACAATATACTTAATATTTAAACTTAGTTACCGACTTACATTGTCAATTAATTTTTGTAATCTGAAGTATCAGGACTGTAACACGGTTTTTCCCCCACTTTGCCCGAAGGTATGGTAAAAAAACTTTATCCCAAGAGATCCATCACCGAATTCCCTCTGCGGGTAATCGACCATGTACCTGCCTACTCCAAGTCCAAAGTCATTTAATTGATTAATTAATATTAGAGCATAGTATATAGTTCAGGGCCTCGGTCCGTCGTCCATCGGTCTGCTGTATAGCAGTTATTACCTTAGTATACTGGCTGACCGACGACGACACCAATTGGAGTAGAGTACTTGAAGTTGGCTGTTTTATAAACCTTTAATAAATATAAAAATGTGTCATAATATATGACATCGGTGGTACCATGGGTACTATTTTTTGAGACTGAAGGGAGTAGGGAGGGAGATAACATAGTGAAGATGAATATTAGGAAGTATCTTTTGTAAGTTTTGACCGGTCAGTGGCTGAGTTGGCATCGCGTTTGGGTCTCACCCAGGCGTCGTGAGTTCAATTCTTCGGCTGGCTAAGTCCTCCATTACGCCACAAGCAACATTTTCCGCTTACTGTGATAGTAGTAGGAGATTTTCCAATATTGTTAGGTTATTCGTAACCGGGGAATATTTGTCTTTCTTTTTAAAAAAAAAAAAATTATAATAATCTGCCTATTCATATCTGGTCACAAAATACGGCTGAAGCCATTTCGAGCAACGTTTCGGTTCTGCATGCTTGTATTTCAACAGGGCGACACTGAGAGTATCTACCATTTTAGTTAATTTTGAATAACGTGTATCACAGAATTGTTGGCGTCCACCAATACCACTCCATCCTCATAAAGCTCTCAAATTCGGTTACCTACTTTATACGTACTTTTTCGGTCATACCGAGAATCGTTATGACAGAAAAGTATATAATGTATGACTCGATGTATGAATGTGAATGATGCAAGGAATGTTTGCTAAGAACGACTTGTTTTTAATTCCACCCCCTCTGTCTACTCCTGCTGAAAAATTAAGCACACGTCGTCTACGTACCTAAATAACTAACCATCACGCCGTTTCTCCGCAGGGGTAGGCAGAGAGGACGGACCGCCAAACAACTCGATCTTGGCATACACTTCTTGCTTCATTCACACTCAAACAACGCCACATACATTCTCTTCTGTTATTCCGACTTCTGACAGGGCCCGACTCGAGTATTTGATTCACTTGATCGTGCCATGTCTTCCTCGGGCGTCCCCGGCTTCTTCTTCCATTCACATTCGCGTCATATATTCTACGTATATATTTTATATTGTATGCCCCCTATAGTGGCTGTTAAATAATAAAAATATATAAAATTTTAATTACAATAGTGACGCATATATAAAACAGATTATAGTAGGCACATCGATAGAATAGATCACGAAATACAACAATTAAAATTTCACATGTCTTACAAAAATAATCAGCAATGACAATGTGAATGTATAATTCTATATAATTTGCAACAAATGCGAATATCCAACACACACAATAAATTCACTCATACTAATGCTATGGACTCGTATATTATTAATAATTGTTGAAGATGTAAGCTATTGCAGTATTTTTATATTAGCATTTCGTGCAGTTATATTTATTTATAAGTAATAATAATAATAATAATAATAATGATAATAATAATAATAATAATAATAATAATATTTATTTGGAACACATGTTAATTTACAAAAATATTTAAGAAGGCTTAGACTGTCCAACTGGGAACAAATCCCGTTTTAGGACAGTCAAATTGATAAGTTTAGTTCATATTAATATACATATACATGAAATAATATAAAAGAATCCATATGGTAAATTAAAAAAAAAATACTTAAATCTATATTTTTTGTTTTGTTTTTGTTTTTAAAGTATATTCCTTTTTTTAAATTATTGTACAGTAATAATGAATTACATACGAGATATAAAAGTATAAAAGTTTAAAGTATGATATGCATTTTTTTAAATTTAGTGTAGAGTATTAATGAATTACATATGAGATGTACAAGTTTAAGTACAAAGTATAAAAGTAGGTAGTATAAACCTATGAAGTATTAGTATATACCTACCTACTGTGGAATGTTCAGAATTACGAAACATTTATACAAATTATTTCACTGTTTACGACAAATCCACTTGACATGGTATCATAATAGTGCACACTCGTATTAAAAATACATGTTTCTTTAGATAATAGTCTGTTTATTGTGTACTGGCTGATGTGTACCCGGCATTGCTCGGATTTTTTTTTTGGAATAAACCTATGAATTTGTGAATTCTCGCTTGTCGTTTGGGTGCCATAATTGATTTGACAGCGAAAGTAATGCCCCGTGACGACTATTACTATCTCTAAATACAAAACAAAGAAACATTACTTTCAAAATTTTATTTCATTGCAAACATTTATTTTTTCTTCAAAACATATCTAAATTAAAAAAGTTCTTAAGTAGGTACCTACTTGTGTTTTCCATTTTGAAAACATTCTACCCGAACAAACTTTCTTCTTTTGAGTATGTAATCTGTGGCTAACGAGAGAGATGGATTAACCTCAATACAACATGGCGTGTTCAATGTTTTTCATACTAATTTTAAAACGTTATATCAATAGTTTTACATACTGGATTTCATTCAAACTGCTCTATAAACCTTCCCAGCACTAATAAGAACAAACTGCGCTCTTTTCAGCGAAACCAGTCTAGCAATTTTCGAGAAAATCAAGGGCAGACAGATAAACATTCATTTTTATACAAATTGTGTATGATGATGCATATCCACGAAAATATTGAAATAATAACAGAAAATACCTGTAAGGACTTCTTACTCTAATTGTATGTATTATTCCATCTAGTGTAGCGATGACAATTATAAATTCCGATTCCGATCTTGTCACTAAATAAATGTAGCTTTTTTAAGCCACTTTAAGAAATTTTACAAATTTGAAAGGTAGTTTCAATGATGGTGATATTGAATCTGCATCTTCTAGACAATCATAATTATTTAAATCGATTTCAATGCCAGGAGATTATGTCGTGTGAGTAGGTAAAGAGCAAAAGACGTGTGTCACTCCTAATCGAATGAACATTATTTGATTACATTCTTACACACACACATCCACACAATGTCGTAAATATATATTTACAACCAGGAATACATATTAGTATAGCTTAAATAGATTTTATTGAACTATACTAATACAAACTTACTCAAACCTAATAAAGTATCATGTGTGTATGTGTAAACTTGAATATTTACATACCAGGGAAATACGTTGAAAAGGATAATTTATTTGTGATAATAATTAAGTCTGATTCACATGATTCGACACTAACTGATTTTAGATGGACAATTAGTTGAATCTCTTTTAGTTGAACCTAATGTTATTTATTTATATTTCATTATATTTTCAAAGTGGGCGGGGTAAAACATTTTTTTACATAACCGTTAGCCCCCGAATAATTGTTAAAGGTGCGTTTAAAATCGCGAAAAATCAATTCCTTTAATGCCTATATTTCATAATGTAAAACAAAAATAAATAAATGACTTCTCATCCGTACTAGAATAATTACTATACTTATTGATGAAAAAATAAGATCATTAGCTTTAGTTGAGTATTTTGGCTTCAAATCCAAAATTATGTTTTGTATGAAACAGGCCGCTTCCATTGCAGAGCATTAAGTTCAAAAGCTTTTTTTTAAACATAAATATTAATAGCCAAACAAAAATCTAATCATGCGAACCAGGCTTTAGTCATATTATCGAGATGACGCTGAAAGTGATTGATAGAGTAAAATTAGGAATACAAATATAGTAATAATATTGCGGTAGATTTATAAGTACATTCCATATGCCAGGAGATTATATTCGCGGAGAGGTGAACTATGCATTGTAAGAACATTAAATTAAATGTGATTACAATGAAAGAACATTTCTCGCGGGAAATCCATAAATCACTCTTTCATAAAGATTCGTAGCATTATTATTTTATAAATTAATCGAATAAATTGTTATTTCTATAAAATTACTAAAATAATTCCCAAAAATACACATTTTCAGATTTTTTTTTAATAACGAACATTACTGTAAATCCCAAACGGTTTTCTCCAATAATAATAATAGTTTTTTTTAATCATTTTAGATAATATTAACAACTCTCAAAATGAAACACGAAACCGAAAAGACATAGAAAAAAAAGGTAACACTAGCAGCTGGGACTCGAACCGCAAGTAGTCTATCCGGGACCTTGAGCTCCTTTTGTTATTGTTATTGTTAATCCTTTTGTTATCGGTACCATATTTCGTTTCTATGAACTGTAAATATCATCTTCAATTAATTCCCATATATTTTTAGCTGCTACCCTTTTATCATGACTATAAGATTCTACCTGAATTTATTTGTGATCTTTAGATAGTGTCACGGATATACCTATCAGATATTTGTTTATATGTGACATCTGTTGACTTTTTATATTTTTTTATAAGTCTAGATTCATGTCTAAGTCTCAGCTGCTATGTTAATTATTCTTTTCTGTGCCATTTCGATTTAAAATTTCAATTTGAGAGTCGTTAATATTTTAATTTTTGTAAAATAATTTATTTTTATTTTAAACTACTTTATTTTATTTATATTTATGCATTATCGACCGGTTTCGGTTGAACTCAACCTTCATCAGGAACGTACACATATAAACTGCACGTTCCTGATGAAGGTTGTGTTCAACCGAAACCGGTCGATAATCCATAAATATGAATAAAATAAACTGGTTTAAAATAAATTTTCTTTCATTTAAATTATAATGTCAACCTACAAAGCGAGGGCTTTCTTCGATAAATTGTTAATATTATCTTCAATAATTAAAAATATATTACAATGAGGTTCATACGCAGACTTGTTCCGGACTTTTTTTTGTTAAATTGGTATTATGGACAGTCATGATTTACTTAGCCTAAAAGCCTTTCACATACCAACGAAAACTAGTAGATCCAAAATTCTCTTTAATCGTAACAATAATTTTAGGATCGAGTCATTTTGATACTTGTATCAAGATTATATGCAGTTGGTGATAATACTCCCCTTTCGAAAGAAAACAAAATTCCAAAACTCGTTACTATATGCGGGCTATATGGGCTGCGCATTCTCCTGAAGATCTGCGAAGAGTTTGCTGAAGAAACAAACATGTCTTATAACCCCAATAAAACAGCTCTGTTGGTCATAAGATATAGACAAGGCCCGACTAGTATTCCTGCAGCTACCCTGAACGGTGTGATCCTGAAGGTGACTGAAGAAACCAAATACCTAGGACACATAATCACCAGTACTCTGATGGATGATGATGACATTGATAGGCAAAGACGAGCTCTCAGCGTAAAATCGAATATGCTCAGTAGAAGATTTCGCCTTTGTAGTACCGCTGTGAAAAGGACTCTATTCCTTGCCTTCTGCGCAACGTTGTACACCTGCGAACTCTGGGCAAACTACAAAAAGAGTAGTATGGAAAGACTTCGTGTACAGTATAATAACGCCTTCCACGTAATGTTTGGCCTCCCCAGATACTGCAGCGCTTCCAGTATGTTCACGGAGGGGCGAGTTTCCGGTTTTGCAGCCCTTATAAGATCCAGGGTGGCTGGAATGAGGGAAAGAATAAACAGCTCCAGGAATATCCTCATCATGGAAGCCCGCCTCAGTCCAGCCTCCAGCATCGACGCATACTGGACAAATATATTGGCCCCTCACAATATAAATGCCGCAGCACCCTAAAGGAGTTATTTTAATCTTATTTAGTTAAATTCTTATTTTTTTTATTTATTTTTTTTTTATTTTATTTTTTGTTTTATGTGTGATGTAACACCTTATACTACTGTCTTATAATTATTAATTTTTTTTTTTTTTAAACTCTTTTACATATTTTGTATATTTTTTATAACTATTGCATGTAAATTTTATATGGAATGTGTGGGACTGCACTAACCTCCCCACATACCGGAATAAACATTTATTATTATTATTATAATATTATATAGAGCCATAAAGATCTCCCAAGAAATACCGACCAATATAAAACAAGATCTAATAGAAGAGGATCTGTCTTATTTATCGTTTTTGTTAACGAAATTTGTAATATTTTTAAAGACGTCAACGTACTGACTGATGTTCGTAAATGTTCTGAAACTTTAAAAGTTTTTCGAAGCGTCGACGACTGTTGTACTCTTTCAAAAAAAAAAATTTCTTTAATTACAAAATTAATAACATCATTCTTGAATCTGTTCCTGAAATAAATGACTTAGGTGTAACTTTTGACACCAAACTTAGCTTCATACCACACATTGAACATATTTCAAAGAAGGGCTGAAAAATGTTAGATTTTGTACTGAGAGTGGCGAAAGATTTTAAGAACATTAACGCGTTGAAACTTCTGCACCATCACTAGTGAGGAGCCAGGTTGAGTACATTTCGGCTGTATGGTTTATACTACAACGCCCATTCGACACTGGTCTTCTATTTCTGTCGGGTATTCTATCGCATACAATAGTTGAGGTGAGGATGCGGCTAAAGTTATGAAAAAATAACATTATATTTCAAACACTTTAAATTCAAATTTGAAGACAAAAACAGTAGCGACTCCATTGATTAAAAATATAACTACAATATTTCTTATATCGGCCGTAATTTATGTAGTTTACATTCACTCCGTTTGGCGCGCCAATAAAAGTGTCAGTAATTTAAAACTGTCAAAACAAAAAATACAAAATAAGAAGCTGGCAATTATTTTCTCAAGTGCGATATTTTACAATTTTAAGTGAAAACTTACATAAGAAGTAATGCAGAATCGTGTTAAAAGTATTATTTTACAATGTTTGAGAAATATTTCTAAAATAGAAGTTAGAACTGAGCCAAATCAAGGGTTCAAGCAAATTCTTACCTCACTGAAGTGGGAAACGTATGAAAAAGTCGATAAAATTGGCAAATTCGAATGGTTTTAAAACAAAAATGAGCTCCGGCGTCACTTAAAGCGGTTGCAGAGCGATATGTGTTTTTATCTATGTTTATAATTTGTCAATGTTTAGGTATGTGAAATTATTTTTCCGTATACTCTGTATCCCGACGGAGAAACTATCGGTTTCGAAACAAGATGTTTATTTGTTAAAATATTATTTAAAATAAAATAGTATATAATTATTCAATATTAAATTTATTGGAATAACTTATTAAAACTTATAAACTTTATTGTCATATTATCGAAGATAATATTCTGTATTTCATTTGAGATTTGTTAATATAATCTTCAATAATTAAATAAATAAAAAAACTCAAATAATTCTTCTCATTTTTTATAGACATTTTAAGTACATCGATCAAAATATCTATAGAGATAATGCATTTCTGTGCATTATTCAAATAAGTAAATCCGAATTTATAATAATAGCAGTTCTTCTTTGTATTATACGGTATAATTCTAATATTTAAACTCGGGCTTAAATATCATAAAAGTTTTGTGATGTGCCTGTAAATTGGACGAATCATCCCTTTTTAATGATACTACCTGCAAACATAGGTAGTCAAATCCAATTCATGTTATTTCTCAGAAATGTCGTTAGTGTGGCGGATGTACGGATATTATGATCGCACCTATCTGGGGACCTACATAGTTAGGACCATTTATTCCAAGTAATAACCACACCGAGTTTCTAAGCAAACTATGGAGAAAAGTAATAATTGCAAAGTTCCATTTAATTTGCTTTATTTTGTTGCGGAAATAAACAAAACCTGTTTTTTATTTATATTTTGTTTTTGCCGAAGGGCTTTTAGTAAAACAAAGTTAATCTTAAGAAGTAGTGAGAAGTAGTGAGAAGTAGTGAGAAGTAGTGAGAAGTAGTGAGAAGTAGTGAGAAGTAGTGAGAAGTAGTGAGAAGTAGTGAGAAGTAGTGAGAAGTAGTGAGAAGTATTGAGAAGTAGTGACAAGTAGTGACAAGTAGTAGTTAAGAAGTAGTTGGAAGTGGTAGATAAGAAGTAGTGAGAAATAAATATTTATTAATAAGGATTTCGTTTACTGTCAATATTGCACCAAATATCTCTAAAATTGTGTTTTGCTATCACAATAAAAGCGGAAAAAAAATTGACGAGTCGAGCAGTAAGAAAGTGGGTAACCATTTTATGCATGTCAAAAGGTATTTAAACTTAACACGTACATCATAAACGTTGCTTGAAATAGCTAAAGCCTTGTTTGGTAACGAGATCTGAATAGCCGGGTACTTACCAAACTTCCTCCCCACTATCTCCTTCCTCTTACAATATAATATGGCACAGTTACACTGACTTCACGATGAATTTAAATACACAATAACCCTTAAAACTAACCTATTAACTATCAGAAAATTGTAACATTGCTACCAACTGACTTTGCGAAAAATAAAGGCATAAATTATTAAAACTTTGATTATTGATTGAGAAATGAAGGCCTTTTTTTATGCACTTCATAAAATATGCATTTTTTACAACGTACCAGTAAAGTAGTTATACTGCAAACTATCTTATTTGGCCAAAATAATATAATATTCAAAGTAAGATGGCGTGTTTTATACATTCGATTTCCAGGCCTAGTTTAAAACATGCTCCCCTGTTTTTAAGCATCGCGCAAACGGGCGAGAATATCGAATTTCCCTACGAGCGGGAGGCGACATCTCGGACATTGTCCATTCTCCTCGCCACCCCCCGCGGTTCGACCAGCCTACGCACAGCGAATGGCACCACAAAACAAGGATGCAAATAAAACACAAGATTTTTTTTTCTTGATTTGTGCAGTACGCCCGCTATATCTAACGTAACCAAAGCATTTACTTTATGGCTTGCCATCATTATAATATAAGCAGACACATTTTTTTAAAAGCACTTCCGTTTAATATAATCCGGTTTCGGAAGTGCCCTTCCTTCGTCAGGACTATATAAAAACTGTTTTAATCACTTAAATTGACGTACTTTCGTCCTGACGAAGGAGGGGTACTTCCAAAACCGGTCGATAATTAGCTGAAGTGTAACCGGCCTTGCTCGGGATTATAATTTTTTTTTGGAATAAAGTTATGAAGTTGTGAATTCTTTCTCGTTTTTTTTTTATATATGAATACCGCACAAGAGTCCCAAACTGCTCCCAACCGTCTGGAGCCAGTGAGACTATGGCATTCCTAATTAGGGAATGTTGTGATGCTGAAGGTATTAGGGAGGGGAAGGAAAAGGGGGAGAGGAAGGCGGGGAAAAGGGGAAATACCTGGATATTCAGATCTGGTCACCAAACACGGCTAAAGCCATTTCAAGCAACGTTTCAATTCTGAATGGTGGTCTTTCACCAGGGCGATACTGAGAGTATCTTCCACTCTGGGTGATATAATTGATTTGACACGGAAAGTTATGCCTTGGAACGACTATTACTATCTCTAAACAAAGAAACGAAGAAACATTATCAAATGTTTAATAATGTATTAATATTGACGCCACAAAATGAATATCAATCTTTTGAAGAAATTATAAAGAAAATTTTATTTGAAAAATTTATTTAATTCCCATTTACTTATTTATTTTTTTCAAAACATATCTAAATAATAAAGTAATTAAGTTGGTACCTATTTGTGTTTTCCATTTTGAAAATATTCCATCCAAACAAAACTTTTTTTTTTCAATAATAGCATTATTTAAAATAGTTTGAGTATTTAAAACAAAAATAAATAAAAATACTTCTAATACGTACTAGATATTTACTAAACCTTTAATTTAAAAAAATACATCGTTCAGTTTCGATGGGTATTTTGGCGTCAAATTGAAAATGAAGTTTTGTATGAAACAGGCAGCGCAGCCGTTCCTCTTAAGTGCTAAATGCATTTTTTTTAATATTTGATTTAGCGCCATCTGTGAGCAAGTATCACGTTTAGTTTAACCATATTAGGTCATTTTTTGTACTCTGGAATAATAATAGGGTGTCATGTCATTGTCTGAAAATACTAGGGACAGGAATAACTAATAGCGTTTTGAACCATTCGGATTTGTTTCATATTTGTTTTAGTGGTATTTCCTCATACTGTTAATCCATATCTTACCAGAGTGGTATGCTAACCAACAAACTAATAAACTAACCAACTAACCATCACGCCCCGTTTCTCCGCAGGGGTAGGCAGAGAAGATGGTCCGCCAAACAAATAGATCTTAGCATACACGTCTTCTATTATTCCAACCTCTGACATGGCCCGACTCAAGTATTTGATTCACTTGATCGTGCCATGTCTTCCTCGGGCGTCCCCGGCTTCTTCTTCCATTCACATTCGAGTCTTATATTCTCCTTACCCTCCTTGCTTTGTCCATTCGCCCTACATGCTCAAACCGTCTGAGCGTCCCTTTCTTAATCTTACCCATTACGCTTACATCAGCCTTGCATTCTTTACGAATCTCAACATTTTTCCCACGATCATAAGTGGTTTTATCATGAATTCGCCTCAGAGATCTCATTTCTACAGCATTCAGTTTACTTTCATCCTTCCTCTGCCATTTCCATGTCTCACTGTCATACATCAGGGTTGGTATTAGCACTCCATTGCTAGTGACATATAAATTATTCTTAGACTTAATAATAACATCGTACACCATAAAATATAAAACTTAAAAAAAGGAAATAAAATTAGAAGATTTTTTTAAAATTTCATATTAGCAAATAAGACGGAAATCACAGGAAAAAAAAACAAAACCAGAAATAACCATCTGCTCAAATAAAAGTTGACATGAATGGCTTTGCATAATATTAAAAAAAAACATAGATTCACTAAACAAACACAATGTAATCCGTCTTCCAGAGGGTCAATAAGTCATAAATAAAAACAGTATTAGAAAGCAGGGGGACTCACTCCTGACATCGATGCTATGTATACCATAGATTTACTTTTAATTCTGCCAGTCTGACGAAGCCCGTGATAGGGTGAAACCGGTCCGGTCGAAAATGTATAAGTGAAAAAAAGTTACAAAGGTTTTATCATCAAAAAAATCATTTTATAATGGAATTCCACCATGAATTGACAGTTTCAAAATTAGACATAAAGACAAATTTACTTTATGCACGCATAACATGAAAAGAAAAGGTTTCACTACTCTGTGACGTTAGTATTCGATTGTTTGTTTTACAGAAAATAACGCCATTTCTGTAGATAAGTCAGGTTTGAAACTTAATTGGTTAAAATTTTAAGGTATACATTCTGCTAGTAATTATTCTGAAGACAATTTGGAAGATATCCTACAAATCCTCAATTTCTATTGTATTTCCTAGTCCAGATCTTTTTCAGCACTGCCTTTACTTTGCTTTACCCTTCTCTCTCGGCTATTCTTTCTGAGATGGGATTTAGATATGGAAATAGCGCGCAGCGTCCGAGCCCCCCCACGCACGGGTAGGGGGTGACGGCCGGGGGGACTCGAGAATGGGTTGGGGGAGGGGGTGGTAGGACGGGCGAGGGGGGAGGACCGTGCATGCGTACTTGTGTACTGTGTATTGAAATCATCAATATTCCGCCTAGTGTGCGGAGATAAGACAGTGTCCGGCACAATTTGCCCGAAATCCCACCCCCATCCCCCCTACTCACACCCGACCCTCGCGGATACGCACACGGGGGGACGAGTCAGGGTTGAAAACTTGAATAAATTTAAAGTGTGCTTTCGTAGAGCGTTTTATATCTTCTCGAGAACTTTTTCAAAGAACTATTCTCTAACCTTTGGAGAAATGATTTCGCAGTGCGTTTTTTGTTATTTGATGCATTCTTCTCTATAATACCATATCTAGTCTATATTTATTTATTTACTAGAAGTTATTATCCAGAGTCGTACGAGTTTCAACATTTATTTAATGAAACAGTCTTTCATGACTTGAAAAATACAGATCGTACAATAAGGCTTCTTGTCTTATTATTGCGATTTTCAAAGATCCATACCCCACTATGAATATTTATTTATTTATTTGTAAGAAATAAACATTTTTTATTATAAATATAATATAAACGACGGAAGTTTAACAAAAGTTAAGTCAACTAAGTTACTTGTGCTAACAGTGGTTAAATGCGGATGTTTTATTTATGAAGCTAACAATATAAAGATAAAAACAAAATAAGAAGAAAGTGGGGAGAGGAACAGGAAAATAGGATCGGGATAAGAGATGCTATCCATACATTTAATACTCGTGCATCAATTTGTGGCCGTAATGGGTGTTGTGAAGAATGTCGATATTGTGAAAATGTGCGTTACATTAAGTACAAATATGAGGAATTGGAGAATTTATCCTAAGATTGGTCCTGCATGCGGGCAAATAAAATAAATCGGTTTAAACATGACTACCTGATTATATATTTTTTAAAACCAAATAAAAGTCCCAACTGCTCAAAGCGAAGCCAGTGAGACTATGGCATTCCCAATTGGGGTAAGTTGTGAAGCTGTGGGATGGGGAGTGGAAGCTGGGGAAGTACCGAAGTACGTGGCAGTCAATAAACACGGTTAAATCCATTTCAAGCAACGTTTCGATTCTGAATGGTGGCTTTCATCAGGGCGTTACTGAGAGTATCTTCCACTAGATGCACAAAGCAAATAAAGTTGATTTTTTTTTTAATTGGTTGTGTCCTAGGTCTAGTTATAACTAGTTATTATTATACTAGGGAATACGATAACGCAGGAGCAATGATGTCAGTGGACGACACGCTGAAGTATTCCTTCCGGATCCTGAAGCCGGCCGACAAGCGCCATCTGGCGTACGTGCAGACCAACACCAATCCGTCCCGTCACGCCGCCCAGGGGCGTCACCAAAACAAAGAAGATTTTGAGGGCCCTATGGATCAATTCCCCCGGCCACCATCCTCCCCCGCCGCTCCACCCTTTTAAGAGTATTCTGTGTTATTTGTCCTAAAAAAATGGATAATAATTCTTTGTCTTAGCTTAAATGCATTCTTGAATATAATGGAAACAATCGTATTAGCGTCTTGCAATATATCGTAAGGAATAAATACAGTTAGCTTCTTTTTTTTTCAATTTAACATTAAATATAGTTTTGATAATTTAACTGCAACTCTTTATATGGTCTATAAATAATGTGTAATGATTGCCTGTCGAAAAAGAGAAAGTAAATGTAAAAAAATAAAATAATAATAATAAATTCGTGGAATAGACGTAATATAAGAATAGGAAATAATATTTGTACAGCGCCCCTGAGGTGATTTTTCACAAAAACGGCGCTATAGAAATGGTCCGATTATTATTATTATTAAAAAAAGTTTTTCAAATTTAATTTAGATAGAGTTCAGCGTTATGCTTTTCAGTCATAGAGATATCTGATTAACATTAAGGATCTTAAACCAATTGAAAACAATTTTTGCTCTCTCGACCAACCAAAAGCTCTTGACAGAATCATCAATAGATTTTTGATGATTCTTTTGGCAAAAGTTGTGAAATTGTGCTAGGTAAAGAATAGAAGATATCTCCAATATCTTATTCATATTATGTATAAAATACAATATTACCCAAATGATGAACAAGAGGAAGATTGATTGAACGCGCAGTAGAGGGAGACATCGCGTGTTTCGGCTTCGAAATCTGCGCTACTGGTACGTAGACAGTTCTATCGATATGTAGATTATCCATAAGAATTAGCCGTGGATCTGCAAAAACCAAGTTTTATGATTAGACGTTGAATTTGGAAAGGAAGTTTTAAAATATTGAAAGATAAGTCTAAAATCCTAAAAAGTGTGAAAAAAATAATTTTCTGTTGAGGAATGAATATCGATTTTTAAAAAAATGTTTGATTAATTTCACCTTAGAAGTACGAATAAAAATGAACTTACTTCTGGCACACGGACACGCTCATAACACACGTCTGTCGCTTTATCTCTTCAGTGACAAAAACTGACTAATTGGGGTCACACGTTTACAGAAGTTTTTTAAACATATATTTTCTGCAACAGTAGTCAATTCATTAATTGTTTTTGTGTTTATCTAAATCGGTTTTACCGATAATGAATCATTATGTTTAAGAATCCATCTAAATTAGAATGGGGGGGGGGGGAGAAATAATAATAATTTTATAATAAAGTGTTCTCGTGTTACGAATAACCTGACAGTATTTGAAAATCTTCTCATTATTTATAATGATGGATTTGCCAGTGTTGTATCTTCACGTATTATTTATTATTCATAGAAACAACAATAATCAACGCTCTCCCCACGCGTACTCACTCACCTCAGAAACAATTACAGCCTACAGCGCAATTACCTGATGTTAAAATTAATTATACAATAATATTTCAATCAGCCCCAACCCTGCCGACCACGAGATGCGTGCGATGTGCTCGGGGCGGATTGGGGGATGGGCCGGGGGAAGGTGCGTCAGCGGGAGAGTGGGTGTAAAGGGGGCGCTGCCACCCCCCTAGTTTTACGATACCTACCGGCCATCGGAGCATTTTACTGCCAGGAACAAATAATGCGGAAGATTAAAATTTAACAAGTCTTCTCCTCCGATCCGCCGGCTTGAATAAATAAAAGAGGGCAGCGTGCAAAATTAACTGGCACACGTGATCGGCAAATGAAACCGGGTAGGTGTAATGTGGAAGTGGTTCTAGATTGCTGGAGCACCTACTTTAGGCATCTTTTTACTGGCGAGTAGGCGCATGCTTTCAGTATCCTCCCGGTTGAGCAGGTGTAGTGTGGAAGTGATTCTAGACCTCTGGAGCACCGACTTTAGGCATCTTTTTACTGGAAAGTAGGTGCATGCTTTCGGTATCCTCCCGGTTGAGCAGGTGTAATGTGGAAGTGGTTCTAGATTGCTGGAGCACCTACTTTAGCCATCTTTTTACTGGCAAGTAGGCGCATGCTTTCGGTATCCTCCCGGTTGAGCAGGTGTAATGTGGAAGTGGTTCTAGATTTCTGGAGCACATACTTTAGGCATCTTCGTGGTATGTTCGCACATCACTTCACAATCCAAATAACAAAATTAAAATTTGTTATATTCCTTTAAAAAAAATTTAGATCGGTATATCTAATGTTATGAAAAGATTTGAATAACCACGCCTTATTATCGCCGATTTCCTTTCTCCTATCCAGTTTTTTTTTACCACATATATATATATATAGCATTTTCAAATATTGGTGCAACTTCTATTTGACTTTTATCCTTACAATAAACACTTCCTGAAGAAATAGTGTTGGGAGAACTAAACTTAGATATATGAAAGCGGAGAGCGACAGCAGGAGATGCACTGGGGTGGGGGATTCTACTTTGTGCGATAATTAGTTTAAAATGGCGATAGCGATATTCATCAAGTGCCTTGAGGCAAGGTTACTTTTAAAACGGCGCTATGGAAATTTTCCAATTACTTATTATGATTATCAGCATCGGCTCTTGCTAGTTCTGAGTAGTAAGAACAAACACATTTGTTTTTTACACATCATAAGAAATTCGCTAGCAATGGTAATGGATTCTATTACAAATTCAGTATGGGCAATTCTCACAATATTAATTTTGAAAGTAACACCACGTAAACCAAATATGATTGAAATTAAAGTTTCATGCATACCTGAATCATACAATGATTACTATTTTACTGTTGGCTATATCGTGGTATAAAAAAAAAATTATATGCTTAAATGTAATCATAAGTATCTACGTTAAAAAACTAATTATAGTTTATTAATTTATTTTTCATGTTTTACAAAAATGGCAAAAAATGTGCCCTTAATGGGGTACCCCGTTCTGAGGTCCCATTGTACATGGTTTTATGTATGGTTTATAAATTAGGTCAATTATTTTTTATAAACTTGTTAATTTTTTAAGTAGGTTTTTGTAATTATGTTAAAATATTACTAGAGGAAAATTATAAAGCGATAAATGAATAAAATTTAATAAAAACTAAAATCTAGGAAAAAACATAACGTGAGCTATCTCTGTTCGGTTGCAACATCATATCAATATTCGTCCTTCCCGTGTCCATAATCCATATCTAACACTTCTTTTGAAGTCGGTTAACTTTTTTTATTGCTAGAGGGAGGATGTTAAATACTTTTATAGAGAAATATTGCAAATATCTTTGTCCAAAAGTTGTTTTAGTTGTAGGTTGGTGAATGTATGTTGTAATGAGGTCTTGGGAATCGACCCGAGTTTGAATGTGAAAAGTTACCCAGGCTTTTGAAGGCGTAAACTAAAATGTCGTTTGAAAATAATTGTTTCATAGACATTAAATTCATACAGGTAGCCAATATCCAGCCAGGTATAATGTTTGGCTTGCAGTAAGATGAATCGACTATAAAAGGCAAAACCACCGACCTTTAGAACAGGTTATGCTTACAGAACATTTGTGCATTAAAAAAATTAATTTAATTATATATACTAACAGTTGCTTTAATTTGAAACTGTGTGCTTACATTCATGATAAAGTTTTTATCGGTAAAGAAATTCATTTGTTTAAAACCCTTAAATGCATCGTGTGGTAGAATTATAACATACCATTATATCGTGTACGAATTTGTTCGGGTACAAAATATTAACCCTAAGATTAACAAAGAAAAAAACAAAACATACTTGTAATTTTTGTATGTTATGTTTTTGTATATACGAGTATAAGTAGCTGATGTCCACCCGGCCTTGCTCTAGATTATTTTATTTTTTGGAATGAAGTTATGAAGTTGTGAATTCTTGCTTGTCGTTTGTGGGCCATAAATGATTTGACAGCAAAAGTAATACTTTCCTACGAATTTTACTATATCTAACCAATTAAACAAAGAAACATTCATTAATTGATAAACTAAAGTTCTTAAAAACTTAAGACAAGATTTTTGTGCATAGCGCAAAGGGTAACAATTATTATTTTTATAAACAATAATTATTAATCTAAAACACTCATCCAAATTGAAAAAACCTTCCGAGCAAAGATAAATGTCGCCGGCAGGACTCGAACCCGCACCCTTCTAATATCCGGTCAGATGCTCTACCGTTGAGCTACGTCGGCTTATCGCAAACCCGCCAAGTTAATCAATATATACTAGTGTTCCATTTTAATAATTACTGTTTTTATTATATTTTCACCTGTAAACAACCAACTTTATTAATATGAGAGAGGCTTGTAACGGCTAAATCCCTCAAATAGATGGCGTCGAGACAAATTATGTCTACATTTTTATTGGTGAAAATTGCTTTGACTTGTCAAATATTTATTAATTGATAAACTAAAGTTCTTAAAAACTTAAGACAAGATTTTTGTGCATAGCGCAAAGGTTGTTTACAGGTGAAAATATAATAAAAACAGTAATTATTGAATGGAACACTAGTATATATTGATTAACTTGGCGGGTTTGCGATAAGCCGACGTAGCTCAACGGTAGAGCATCTGACCGGACATTAGAAGGGTGCGGGTTCGAGTCCTGCCGGCGACATTTATCTTTGCTCGGAAGGTTTTTCAATTTGGATGAGTGTTCTAGATTAATAATTATTGTTTATAAAAATAATAATTGTTACCCTTTGCGCTATGCACAAAAATCTTGTCTTAAGTTTTTAAGAACTTTAGTTTACCAATTAATAAATATTTGACAAGTCAAAGCAATTTTCACCAATAAAATGTAGACATAATTTGTCTCGACGCCATCTATTTGAGGGATTTAGCCGTTACAAGCCTCTCTCATACTAATAAAGTTGGTTGTTTACAGGTGAAAATATAATAAAAACAGTAATTATTGAATGGAACACTAGTATATATTGATTAACTTGGCGGGTTTGCGATAAGCCGACGTAGCTCAACGGCAGAGCATCTGACCGGACATTAGAAGGGTGCGGGTTCGAGTCCTGCCGGCGACATTTATCTTTGCTCGGAAGGTTTTTTCAATTTGGATGAGTGTTTTAGATTAATAATTATTGTTTATAAAAATAATAAAGAAACATTCATTTGAACATTTTATTTCATTCCAAATATTTATTTTTTAAAAACATTTCCAAATAATAAAGTTCTTAAATAAGTACCTACTTGTGTTTTCCACTTTGAAATTATTCTACCCAAAAAAACCTTCTTCTTATGAATATGTAATCTGTGGCTAACCAGAGAGGTAGATCTATGGGCTAACCTCAATACAACATGGCGAGTTAATTGTTTTTTTTATACTAATTTTAAAACGTTATAGCAACAGTTTTACATGTTAGATTTCATTCAAACTAGTTTCTAAACCTTCCCGGCACTAATGAGAACAAACTGCGCTATTTTCTGCGAAACCGGTTTAGTAATTTTTGAGAAAATCGAAGACAGACTGACAGACTGACAAACATCTATTAATGTATATACAAACATAGATTTTATTTACTTGGTAATTTTTTTCCGTGATTTTCCATACATTACAACAGACAATACAATCGAATCATTAATTTCATAACTCTTCTTGGTATTTTTTTTCCTTTTTTTTTAATCTATTTTTAAATAATATTTTCTAAAAACATGATTATTATGAAAACAGAAAATCGAAGTGATAGTAAATATCTATTACGGATTAGAAGTAATTTACTTATTTTTGTTTTACATTATGAAAGGAATTGATTTTTCGCGATTTTAGAGGCACCTTTAACAATTGTTGGGGGCTAACAGTGATCTAAAAAAAGTTTTACCCTTGTACTTTGAAAATATAATGAAATATTAAAATAAGTATTATGTTGGACTTTAAATGAAATTAAAAACGACCAATTCACGATGGAACATAAATTTGCCTCATATAATTTAAAATATTGACCCGTAAAAAGTATTTTTATTTACGTAATCATATTTACATTGCAAATATGATAATTTAAAAAAATATATATGATACACCCGCAAATAATTTTCTAAGTTGCCTCTAAAATTATGATATAATTTAAAACAAAAATAAATAAAATACTTCTCATCCGTACTAGATACTTACTAAACCTTAAATTTAAATAAAAATATGTCATTCGGTTTTGGAAGGGTATTTCCAAATTAAGTTATGTATGAAGCAAGCAGCGCAGGGTTAAGTTTCTCTTAAGGGTTAAAACGCTTCTATCAGTATGGAACGACCCCGATGATAACGGAAGGTCAATCTGTCTTCTATTGACGATAGGTTAAAGTTAGTATAATGTAAGAATATATAAATATGGCTCTATAGCTGTAAGCAGGTCTATTAGCCTTTTCCGGGAGATGTTATCACACTGACGCACAAGTAATCGAACGTGAGAACATTTTTAAGAATTTTTAAAATTTTCTCAAAGAAAATTACTTGTGTATATTTGCATAACTTTATTGTTGAAATCCCGTCCATTTCAGTATCTTAGTAACCACTTGTTTTTAGAATCCTGAAATCCTGAAATTCTGTTTCTACGTACATGAATTTATGTTTTATATAGGATAAGATTTTTTGAATAATTTTGTTTTCAATACCCGTTTGAACTCTGCTAAATTCTGGATGTTAGCAATATTTGGGGGAAGCTTATTCCAATGGCTGCGCACGCTAAAGTAAGTGTGTATTTGAATTATGAACTCAGAAGGATGTTTACAAGTTTGTTACCTTATTCACTACACTAAGAATTAAACATTTGCAAGGAATCAATTTTGGTACAAGAATTTTTCATTTAACATTTTTACACAAATGAACCATTATTAGGTGTTCTCTTTGAAAATTAAAAGTTAAACATAAGTATCTACATTATATGTACACAAATAGTTTTTTGTAAAATATTCTACTAAATGATTAAGAGTTATTTTGTATAAACAATTATTTTTTAAAAAATACGTAGAAAAGTGATTTTACGTTAATTGAAGAAACGTTATATTAATAAATATCGGCATATTTTTTGACTCCCTAACGTCATTTAAGAAAAAATATTACTCCTAACATCAATGCGCAATCACAACTCTCCAGTAAATAGCACTATTCAGACACGTAGGTACACATGCACGCTCACACACAAACACAGTCACAGTCACAGACACAGACACAGAAACAGTCACAGACACATACAATTGTACACTAATCACTTTTTTCAGATACCTTTTTATGTTTATCATGTATTATTCTATAGCATTGTACTAACCGGTAAAATGTATATAACCATTTACTACATATTACATAGAGACATATTGGTACCGATCTTTGTAAAAAAAATCTGAAACCTTGTAATTTGTACACCACTCATTTTATATATGTGCTGTTTGTTTCTGAAATATATAAAAATTAATAATGTGTTTAAAAAAGTTTTTATATGTACAATTCCTTTAATTAAAATAGAGCTATATGAAATTTTAAATAGTTTCATATTTTATATTTGAACATTATGACCGGAAGTTTCTTCACATTAAAAATGACCGTTTACTGCAACGGTTGCAAATCACATAGCAAAATGCAAACTAGTTTCAAAACAACCCCTTAAGATAATCCCCTTCTGTGAGCCCCTTTGTTGGGGGTCACGTTAAAGGTGGCCGTCCTTCACGTGGGTAATGTTTTAAGTGTCTTTTAAAGATGCGAGCTCAAAAGGACGACCCTTCGAATTGTCCTACCGCCCTTACGTTGTCATAAAGATGACCCCTTCTTGCAATTCACAAAACTGGAACACATTCGCAACAAAGTAATAAATTCAAAACGTTTTGTAAGTGCAGCGACATATCTCACTAACAGGTTCCACGATATTATAAAAAGATCTATTATTAAAGAATTGTGGAGCGAACTAAAGGGTTCGCTATTTTATTCGATTCCTTAGAAAATTACTAAGAATATTCATCATTATTTGCAACACGTCGAGGGTTGTTTTTCTATAATAAAATGTGTAACTGTCAAAAGATGTCGTTACTAGTTTTGAACGAGTAGTTATTACGTTAAAATGTATTCATTTAAAGGAACAAGAATCCATTGTAATACCTTAATTATATCACTGTCTCTTTGGATTAGAGTATGAACGTATTGGTGGCAAACCTTAATAAATTCTTTTCGTCGTTTTTCTTGTTCGTTCATTTGGGAGATTCGAATATATATATTTTAATCATTTGATATTTCCATTTTTGCAACTGTTAATACATGTTTGAATTACATTGTAATGGTTAAATAAAATACGCTTTTTAACTTTGTTCAACTTTTATTTTTCACCGTGACCGGTTTCAACCTATGACGGCTATCTTCAGACTGGTACAATTAATGCTTAAATTATGGTTTATATACAATATTGGGTGTCAGGGGTAACAAAACAAGATTTTACTTAATTAATATTTTTCAGTATAGTTATAGAATGATTTTACAAAACATGATTAATATGGTATTTTTGAAAAATAAAAGTGGAATAAAGTTAAAAGGTGTCTTTAATTTAAAATCATTATTTGATGATTGTTTCAAATATAAATACGTATTTGTAAAAAAATTGTTGTTTCGACATCTTGGCGGATTATGATTAGAGCGATCCTTTTAGTGGATGGTTCGGTGATCGAATCCCGGTGGCGTATAAATGAAAAATAATCAGTATTTCAATATGAACTAATTTTTTAATATTTTATAATAATTTTATCAAATATTATAAATTTTAAATAATTACTAATTAATAATAATTTTTGTTTATGTTTGTAATTTGTCAATGTTTACTTTATTATTTTTCATGTTTATTATTCGTCGATTAATGTCATTATTTATCAGCATTCTGTGTATCCTGATGAAAGAAGCATTGCTTCAAAAAATGTTAATATTTATATATTAAATAGTGGTTCAAACAAAACATTTCCTGTTAATTTTATTAAAAAGTTCAATATTTAGTATTCCTAAAAAGCATTTATTTTGTGATTTTCCATAAAAATAAATATATATGTAACACATACATTTGTTTTCAACCACTTTGATTAATTTTTTTATCTACCGGTTTCGGACATACCAACCCTTCCATTTTCAGGAGAGTATGAAAGCTGAAAACAGTTTTAAAATTAAATTTATGTATTATATGCATATCATTATTTCACTCGTATTTCCGTCATTAAAAGTACCTTCCCTATAGGTTTTAAATAGCTACCATGTTTTCTAATGTAATCACGAAACACAATCATACAAATCTAATGTAATCACGAAACATAATAATATATATCTAATGTAATCACGAAACACAATCATATAAATCTAATGTAATCACGAAACACCACCAGAAATCGTGAGCTTACAATTTTTAAGAAGCTTAAAAAAGGTACACCATTTCAATTATTGGAAAAAAAATGGTTGCACAACATTACTTTTATGTTTTAAAAAAAAAAGTTTTGTCTGAATTATTTTTTTTACTTTTAGTGATTATGAGTTTGGAAGCAAGTAGGTACATTTAAAAAGTATTATTTTCTACATAAAATAATCGATTATATTTGGGTAAATTTAAAAAAAAACTGCTAGGTACCTGCGTAAAAACGAACAGGAAGAAAATTTGCTTACCCGTTATTTCACCCTCTTTTTTACACCCCTCTGACTGATATCTACTTTCTGGTCACTCTGTCTTCCTGCCCCCTCCCCCAGAGCCCAGCTGGCCGAGGGGATTGGAGAGCCACTTGGCTCCAAGTAGCAAGGGATTTATAATGATTGTAATGTAGTAATGGTACTTGTAATAATACGAAAAACTATAACTTCTTGGGCTGTTCTATGATACCTGTAACAGAATACTCTCGCACTTTATTTATTTGTATAAAAATGATAAAACAGTGTTAAATTACATTATTTTTATGTATAATAAAAATGCACTGTATATGTAATGACAGAATATAACGAAAAATGTAAATAAAGTCTGATTTCTCAATATCTGCATACCTAAAAGTAAAAAGTAAAAGCATTCCATTAGTAAACCACAGGATCCCGTGACAAAATTTGTATGTCAATATATTATCTAATTACATTTTAACGATGTAACTACAGTTGTTGAACTCTTTAAATGACGATATAATTTATAAATAAATAATATCCAAATGTTGAACTCAAAAATATTTTTTTTTCTAAAGCATCTTCAAATTCAAATTTTGAATAATTGCAGAATCAAATCTTCTTTATCAGTTTGATCGTTTAAAAATGTGAGGTGACCTTAAAAAAGAGGTAAAGATATGTAAATGAGGTTTTAGCAATACTTTGGAAGGGGAACGACATTCCTTTAAAATTGTGTTATATGCTATATTACGTGTTCTCAATAAGAAGATAAAATGAAAACCGGACATATTTAAATGAAAATAGGGTAGTGTTATTTATACCAGTTATCCAGATAAATAGACATTGGTTTTGCACGTGACGGGATTCAAAATTTATTTGGATTAATACATTTTTTAACACCCCACTGCGATCTCTCCACATTGACCAATGGCCATAATCTGTTTTTATTTACCGTACGAACTGAGGACATTAAACATGGACTTTAAAAAACAAGATTTTAATAAATAAGTATAGATATAAATCACTACACAAAAAAGAGGAATATTTGTTTGTGTGTCCTCGATTTCCTCAAAAATTACTCTACCGGTTTCTGTGAAAATAGCAGTTTGTTCTTATTAGTGCCGGGAAGGTTTAAAGAGTAGTTTGAATGAAATCCAATATGTAAAACTGATGGTATAACGTTTTAAAATTAGTATGAAAAACATTGAACTGCCCATGTTGTATTGAGGTTAGTCCATAGATATACCACTCTGGTTATCCACAGATTACATATTCAAAAGAAGAAGGTTTATTTGGTAGAATATTTTCAAACCTACCTACTTAAGAGCTTTATTATTTAGATATATTTAAAAAAAAAATGTTTGGATTGAAACCAAATTTTCAAATAACGGTTTATTTTATAATTTTTTCAAAAGATTGGTATTCACTTTGTGGCATCATTATAAAAAAAAACATATTATGTATTCACCACTTTATCAATATACACATATCTACATGTTTCAAAAGCGATGCTTTCTTCATCAGGAATATATAGAATACTAAAAAAATAATAATGTCGAGTATAGACGAATGATAAACATAGAACACACTAATGTAAGAATAGACAAATTATAAACATAAACAAAAATTGATTAAAGTAATTAAACAAAAATGTTAATAAAAAATCATTGATAGCTTAGAATAACTGATTAATATTACAAATTAAAAAATGAATTATTTTTATTTATAATATTAATATGAAAATAAATTCAAGCGATGGCGATTTAATGTTTCTTTGTTTAGAGATAGTTACTTTCACTGTCAAATCAATTATGGCACCAAAAGGACTTCATAACCTTATTAAAAAAAATTTAACAATGGTACCTACCTATATTTATATGTAATGTTTTTTTTCTTTAAAATTTGTTGTCGAGCAAGAACATTACCCCAAACGTCGCTATATAAATCGTCCAAGTATTATTATTATTATTATTTTTATTTTCTACTAAACTACTGTGTGAATAACTTATCAATGAGTCTAAGAGTGGAAGATACTCTCAGTATCGCCCTGGTGAAAGACCACCATTCAGAATTGAAACGTTGCTTGAAATGGCTTTTAGCCGTGTTTAGTAACCAGATCTGAATAGCCAGGTATTTCCCCACCTTTCTCTTCCCCTTATCATTCCCCTCCCCAATACCTTCAGCCTCACAACGTTCCACAATTGGGGATTCCATAGTCTCACTGGCTCCAGACGGTTGGGAGCAGTTGGGACTCTTGTGCGGTATTCATATAAAAAATATATATATAAATAAATTTTATATATAAATACAAAGTAATGTTTTATGTTTAAAATGCTAAAATATGTTAACTGTTTGATGAAAGATTTTTTTATTGAAACTGAATTATTTTGTTTATATCACTTCGGCAGAATATCGAAACGCTGACATTGTTTTCATAACATGATAAATCACCAAACTCACCGAATACATTATAAATAGTTTCAGATATAACTCCAGAGAGTGTAACATATTTTAATAATTTTGCTCTTCATATGCTATCAGCTCCTGGTATTCATGCGTGGATTATTGCGTCATTGGAAAAATCTTTGCTTTGATCAACAATCTATTTTGTTTACGTTCGCTCACGATAAACCGACGATCTCTCTCTGTTAATAAATTGTTACAATATATAATATGTAAATGTTTACTACAAAGTACCTACAAATATTATGCGCAACTCATTTATAAGTAGTTACCGGATGTGTACCCGGCCTCGCTCGGGATTATATATTTTTTGGAATAAAATGATGAAGTTGTGAATTCTTTCTTGTCGTTTGGGTGCCATAATTCATTTGACAGCTAAAGTAATGCCTTGTGACGACTCTTACTGTCCTTAAGAAAATTTTATAATCTTTGGGCGGTTCGTCTGATTGACAATCATCGATTGTCGTCTCTAATGCACAGACGCAATGTAGGTATTCTGAGCCTGTTCTACAGATATTTCAATGGAGCCTGCTCGAAGGATCTCGCAGCGTTGATCCTCCCTGAGCTGGTGCACGTGCGAGAAACTCGACGGGTACGAGCAGAACACCCGTTCACAGTTGATGTTGGCTTTATGAGAACGAGTCGTTTCGGTGACTCGTTCTTGTGTAAGTCGGCTTGAATGTGGAACGAGCTATCATACCTCTTCAAGGCCCATATTAACATATTTATTCCTACAGTCCCCTCTTTAACCCGCCTCACAACGTTGCCCGACCGTGTGGCGATATAGTTCCCCTGTATGTGCTCCATACAGACAGGGGCGCTCTCGTGAGGTGACAGAATGTTTTAAAAAAAGATTACAAAGGTACCACTGAAGAGATAAATCAATAGAAGTGTGCTGTGGGCATGTCCGTGTGCCCGAATTAAACTCAATTTTTCATCCTTCTGGACAAGTTCATCAATTTTTTTCAAACAGGAATAAAAATGGATAATAATATTGACAAATCTTGAATTTGAGATATGATATCGATAAAGATGACACAAATTGAACTGGTCTCATTAGCTAAGTTGGTTAAACGGTTGCTTCGGATAGGCAGAGGACCTGGGTTCGAGTCCCAGATGCGACTGAAATCTTTTTATTTTCTGTCGTTTTTTTCCGTTTTCATGTTTCATTTACGTTATGTTAATATTATTTTCTACAATGATCAAATATAATAACTAAAAAAAATAAATTTTAAAAATAAATATGTTCGTGATTTAGAAATAAGTGTTTGTTTTATTTGATTTGATTTCTAACCACAAAGTGATTGCTTCTTAAGTAAATAAGTTTTTTTTAATGTTTCCCAAAATACGTATTCATGAACCGATAATTTTCTATAGTAAATAAGCACCCTGTGTAGACAAATTTAAAACGTGTATCGACCCCTTGGAATAACAAGGTTTCATCTGACACGACAGTGTTATGCGATAATGAGCCTTAAAATTTCTCTCTATAGAGCACATTATCGCATGACATTTGCTATGTCAGATGGAACCTTGTTATTCCAAGGGGTCGGTACATAATAATTAATTTATTTATTATCTGAATCTATCAACAAATTGAAATATTCGCATTACAAGGTTGTTTTTATAGAAAATTATGAGAAATAGTACCCACCGACGACGCGTTAAAATAAAGATGTTCGCCTAAAGAATAATAAGAGTAAATTTCTATAGCGCAGTCTGGGAAGGTTGACCTCAAGTGCACTTTACACTAACTAACCTAATGTATTTGTAAAATAACAGATATACTAAATAGTATATCTGTTATTATAGTATATTTATGAAAATTAAGACTATGACATAAAATACTCATGAATAGCAGACGCACTTACATGCACAATTTAGAATTGTGATTTATCTGGCATTACCCCTTCTTGATCATCTTCTCCTGGTACTTATTTCTAATTTTATTTCCCATCTGATTTATCCGTCGTGTTTATGATCTGTAAAAAGTAAACAAACTGTCATAATCGCATAAGCTCAGGGTTGCTGGCAAATACACATTTCTTGCAAGTGAAAACCATCCAATTTATATTGAATAAAGTATCCCAGAGAAACACTTACCAAATAAAGTAATAAGTGTATCTCTGACTGTCGTAGGAGGTTGCTATTATTTTATTTAAAACTATTTATTTATAATTTGAACTAAGATAGAGATAAATCTTTTTAATAAATGTTTTAAAAATTACTTTGTTTTCACCACTTTATTGATGTACACTTATCAACACGTTTCGAAAGCGATGCTTTCCTCATCAGGCATATACAGAATACTGAAAAATAATAATGTCAACTACAGACAAATGATAAACATAGAACACAATAATGTAATACTAGACAATTTATAAACATAAACAAAAATTGATTAAAGCAGGTAAGTAATTAATCAAGAATGATAAAAAAATTATTATAAATCTCTGAATAACAAATTTATATTAGAGATAGCTATTTAAAAAAATTAATTTGATTATAAATTATACTTAATTCACTATTAACGCTTTTTCTGATTTAAAAAATTTCAAATTTGTCTAATTGTATACCGGTTGTATTTGTATATAAAATTTTTAAATATTTATTTATATTAAAAATGTTTGTTTTCTAAAATGTGATTATCATTTGTCTATACTTGAGATATTTTTTAGGATTCTATATATTCCTGATATATATATAGGAAAGCATCGCTTTCGAAACATGTTGATATGTATATATTAATAATTGGAGAATACAAAGTAATTTTTAATTAATTTATTAATAATGACGCCACAAAGTGAATACCAATATTTTGAAGAAATTATGAATCCTTTTGTTTACACTATTTTTATACATATCTTTATAAAAACATAATGGCGTTAACCTTCAATGCAAACACTAGAATTGATTTAACTATTAATATGAATACGGGCAAATTATTTTAAAGAGATTCTTGCTTATGTAATGATGCACACCGATAATGGTTCATATAGTTTCGAAATAGTTTGGAGTTTGAAACATCAACTCGCAGTCCTCACACTGCAGAAGTTCTGCGATACAGTTTACCACTACACAGGCAAAAATCTCTTAAAAATGATTGTATTCTAAAAAAAAAACTTTTTACTACTTTTAAAAACTATCTATATTTTTCAATATATTATATATTTAATTTAAATTTATAAAAGAAAGACAAAAATTTCCTATTAACATCACAGTAAGCGGAAAATGTGTTGTGTTGTGATGGAGGACACATAGGTGGCCGAATAATTTACCTTACGATGCCTGGTTGGGACATAGACACGATGCTAACTAAGTCACCGACCGGTCAAATATGTATGTTATATTTCAATTAAAAAACATGATATATAATAGGAATCAATTTTGTGAAAACACTAAAAAATGCTCTCAGGTGAATTCTGGCGTCAACTAATTGCAAAGATTTTCTTTCACGAATTCCCATTTAATTTAAATATCTCCTGGTTGCAACGTCATCATCGTGATTAAAATATTAACATACTAAAAATATAAATTAAGATGTAAAAAAGCAGACAAGACGACACATGGTTATTGCCTTTTTACGACTAAGAAAAAGTCTGTTGAAGCCGGGTAATAACTAGTAAATAAAACTGTTACTCATTTAATTTCGAATCGCTTTTATTTATCGTATACATAATGTAGACGATACTGCAAATAATTTGGATGAAAAGTATATACGTAGGGTTTAGAGTAGAAATACTATTGCTCTAAGAAACTATGAATACATCCGATGTAACCTCATCGCGATCATCTCCTCCTGGCACTCGTTTCTATATTTAACACCCGTCTGATCCACAAGTTATGCTAAACAAAACATCATAATCTGCAATGTTGCATTAAAGCAGGGCTGCCAAATTTTACATTTTAGAATAAATATTCCATTGAAATTTAGTTTACCTACTTGAAAATAAGATAAATATAATAGTTTATTTGAGAAAAAAAATTCAGAAACCTCAGGATCTCCTAAATCAATATCATCCAGATATGCTCCGCTAGCAGATTTTTCAAGACCCAAGCCGTTGTTCGTAATAATAAAGATTTGAAGGTACGATTCGATCTCGAATTCAAACAAAATCAATCATGTCAAAATAAACGAAAGTGGTAGATCTACTGAGAACGATTAATTAAAGTACTTGCATAAAAGACACGGAATTACTACATGTTGGCTGTGTTTAACTATTATCTTTGGAATGTCAAGATTATATTACTTTACTATTTTGTAAGTTGTAGTTTTCAACCCGTGTTAACAATTTTCATGTCTTAACAATTATATCGAATTGCAAAAAAAAATTGTACAGTGCCAGGGAACGTTTCTCCCTCTTGCTGTGTCAACTGTGGTTAGAGGTGTATAAATGTGGAGATAATCTTCTTGACCCAGTTAGCGGGCTGCCGATTGCTAGTGTAGGGCTTTTAATTAATTTATTTTAAAATGTCTTAATAATGGAGCATAACATGTGGGTGCCAAATTTGTAAAAAAAAAAAACAAACGAAAGCAATTATTTACAGCTCAAAAAATTTAATTAAAATGTATTAATTTAGTGTCAGATAAAAAGATGAGATCCCACATTTCATAATGATTCTGACAAATGTATATTTAGAAGTATGGTTAAGATACTACTCTTATTATATTCACAACATTTTCCTACACAGTTTATTAAGATTAATAAAATTTCCACAATGAAAACTTCCTCCGTATAATAAAATATAATCATACGAATTTTTTTTTATAAAAAAAACCGTTGCAACTTTATCGCCCTCTTTATTATTGACCGGGCAGATTTCACCCTATCACGGGCATCTTCAGACTGGCATAAATAAAACTAAATCTATGGTATAATAGCATCTATGTCAGGAGTGATACCTGTTGCTTTCTAATATTGTTTTTATTTATGAATTAATGTTTTTTTTTGCTAACGGTACTGCTCTACAATTATATTTAAAACTACTTTCGGTTTGGTTTATTACCTTCTGGAAGACGGATTACGTTGTGTTTGTTTACTGAATCTATGGGTTTCAAAAAAAAATGTTATGTCTATTGCGTCAGCTTTTATTTAAACACATCGTTATTTCTGTCTTTTTTTGACCGTGATTTTTGTCTTGTTTGTTAAAATGAATTTTATAGTAGTGTTTGTCCTGTAGTAACATGAACTACGTGTAACCAGGTACATTTTAATGGGTCGATTTCATATATAATCAAACTGATTAAATGCGAATATCCCTAAAAATATTGTCAGAATACTACAAATGAACCAAAACAAATTAAAAAGGTGAAATTATTTGAGATTACCTAATTTAAAATACTATTTGAAGTTTTATCAATACGTTAGATTAGGTCTTTCTAACTCTCGCGCTTTCTTTCAACAATAAATACGTATTGCAAAAATGTTGTTGAAAACCCTGTATTAAAACGTAGACATGCATTAGTTCCTCCTTCCATGTATACGTCAGAAATAAGAAGTACACCTCCTCGATGGACGTTGACTCCTGATACCCTTTTCTATAATAAGACCAAGTGATCTCTAGCAACGTTGCATTCAAGAAACGTTTATGTTACGGCTATGACTATTGCAGTAGTAAAACTACTTTAAAATGCTCAATCAATCCATCAAATGATTATGTACATCAGTTCTTACGTACCCGTGTATAAGTTTAATGAACTTTAGAAATAATATTAGCATTTGTCAATAATCTTCATAATATCATACTATTTTTTTAATCGCTTAAGATCACGTCCGAGTTTACTCGGGCGATAATTATGTACGAAAATTCGCACAAACGACAAAACTCTTGAAAGCTTTACCCGCATAAAAGACTACTCCCGAATATACTCAGATGAAAAGAAATACGATTTATGGTATGTGGAAGCGAGAACAATTTTGATGATGCAACTAACGTTTTTTATTATTATTATTAATAAAATGCGATGAATAAAAATTAGCTTTCAGTCTCATCGGGGCCAAAATGGCTTTTACGAGTATGAAGGATATATTCATTCATAAAAATGTGTTTTTTTTTTCCGTTTTTCCAATATTTTATGATTATTGAAGGGGTTTAACTAATGGGCACCCACTTTGCTTGTTTTTTTTTTTTTAAATTAATGCTATTTCGTTGGATTCTGAAAATAGTTTTTTAAATAATTAAATAATTTGAAATGAATTAATAACCTTGTTTAAATTTCACTAAGCCAAAAACTCATTGTTAGCTTTGTGAGGTTTATAAAACCGAAAAAAAGTTTGTATAAAAAAAAAGTAGTAGTGTAATATAGTAGTACTGTGTAATATTGTATAATATATTATTTAAAATTCTATTATATTGATTACATACAGTGGAAACTTGTACTCACTAAGTCACAGCAAGAAGCTTGTCAGCAGTAGTTTAGTTCAACAATATTATATTATACAATGATAAATAACAATCATCATACAAATGTGGCGCAAATTTAGAACAATATAGGTGCATGTATGTTGTGATTATTGTACACAAGACGGAAAAATATGAAAACTGCCCAACTTTATAGATATACTAGAGTCCAAATACATAATATCGATTTAAATAATATTATTAAAAAAAATATCGAAATATCAGCTAGTGTTAAACAAAAATTAAAAAAAAAAAAATAGCCGTACAGTTTTATAATAGTGAGGATATACTTAATATAATAGTAAAAAATATGAATAATGTTAAAGATACCTGCAGCTATCAATCAACGAGACCATCATATTTGTTCAATAGACAATGTAAGAAAGAGCAAAATAGCGTAAGTACGGCAGATATCAAGAAGCTATAAATCCAAGGAGACCATCATATTTGTTCAATAGACAATGTAAGAAAGAGCAAAATAGCGTAAGTACGGCAGATATCAAGAAGCTATAAATCCAAGGAGACCGTCATATTTGTTAACATCAATATACAAGGTCTACATGTTATTATGAGAGTGAGTCAGAACAAAGATTTGTAACGTTTTATCTCCTAGCTATCAGATTCATAAGGAGAAACGTCGTGAATTGAAATAAAAAATATATTACGATTTCTATCTAATTTTATGTTAGAAATGTGAAAATAAGATCATTTGTTGCTTTTGCATTGAATCCAAATATTACCAGACATTTTCTTACGCGCTCTCCCTCTCAAGTTTCTTTTTCCCCATAGAATTGCTTAGGGCTATCGTAAAGTAGGTACGTCCCTTTATCTGCACTGGACAGAAGTGAAATGTAAATACGTTGGATTGCGTGGGAGGTTTAGCGGGGAGGGGAAGGGGGAAGGGGCTGTGAGGAATGGGGAGGTCTACGATCGAGTTACCAAAAGCCATTTAAAAGGTATCAACGAACTGACATACATATAATTTATTTGTCAAGTCGACGAATTCTTGAAATGTTTTGAATATTTGGAGAAGCATCAGTATAACAGCGTATTACTGTTTTTATAAAAAAAAATACATGGTTACACTATGCGAATTAATGTTACAAATTTAAAAAAAAAAAAACTATTTACTCTTGTAATAACACATCATGGTTTCGCTTAGATCAAGCTTCGCCAGTACCTTGTACCTATATATACGATACGATATACTATAGCTTATGACTCCCAAAATTGTACATAAACCATAGTTAAAGAATTAATTGTACCATTCTGAAGACAGGCTGAAACCGGTCACGGTCAAAAATAAAAGTAGAATAAGGTTTAAGTATCTTTTTTTCTTTTCTTTTTTAGTTAATCATTACAATGGAATTCCACCATGTTGGTTAACAGTTGCAAAAATAGGAATATAATGTATGTTGTCTCATTTGTATCTTTATTATATTTTGTCTTCATCAAAACATCGGACATCTTCAAGTACCACCTGAATAAGAAGTCCATAATACAATTTTATTGTTTTACTTGTTTTATGTAATTTGGTTATAAATTCAATTTATTTTAATTTTATATCTTATCTTATTAGAGGCAAAGCCACAATGACGAAACCCATAATTGTTTTATTTTTCATATACTACACAAAACGTACAAAATGAAAAAAATGTTAAGTGTAGATTTCTCAAAAATGAGTAAACAAATAAAAAAGTTTATAAAATTCTTATATACCTAAGTAGGTACTTGTGAAAAAGGATGACTTCAATTATATTGTTATACCCACAGTATTAAATTCATTTCCAATATGTTTAATTTGATTTATAATCATTTTCCATACCTACAGCAAATCTTATGGATGGTTTTATTTTACAAGGACGAAATAAAAATAATTTTCGTGAAGCGACCATACACCACCTAGCGACAAATTCAAATATTTCTCGGTTTAGGTCTTCGATTACTCTCCCTTTAAATTTGAAGATGTCGCTAGTAGGCTGGATTAAGGTTAAATACAACGAAGCGTAAAGGAAGAATATTTTTAGTCCGTAAAAATAACATGCATGGAATATTGGAAGATATAACCAGGATAAAATAAATTTAATTATTATGGTTGATGAAAACAAGGAAAAACATTGAAATTTTATGGTTTTTAAAATTAACTCCTTTATATTTTCGAGATCGGAATTACCCTCCACACAGCTTCTCCGAAAAAACATTCGCCATCAGGAAAATATTTAGTTTATTTTGCCTGTTCGAAGTTAATGTTAAAAAAATGTTGACAATGAAAAATACGAGTTTTTATACAAAACACAATAACGCAATTACATATTATTTTTTATTATAATAACACATTATTACAATTTAAAAAATAAAACAATAACTTTGTTTAAATCACTTTTATTCGTTATATACTTTTGCTAACCGGGTTTCGCTACTACCGTAGCTTCGTCAGGGCAGTATTATACTAATAAAATACGAATAAAAGTGACGTAAACAAAGTTATTGTTTTATTTTTTAAATTATAATGTCACATCACCAAGTTACCGCTTCAAATTTTTATCTTTGTATCTTTAAATTTTTATCTATGTATACTTAATGGCTAAGTTAATGTGCATATAATGTTAACGTCAAATGTAAGTACCTATTTTATTTAAGATTAATATATATTTATTAAACCAAAAAGAAAAAGAAATGTTTGTATGTATTACTATTACTATTAGGACTAATTAATTTTTGTAGAACCTGCAGATAAGCTGTCATGTGACCGCTTTGCAGGACTACATATTTTGCTCCTTTCTTTATTTTACCATGCATGTATTTATGTTCTTTGGATGAATAAATAATTAAAAAAAAAAAAAATTAAAATTAAAAAAATACACACACACATTATTACTTTTCATCCAATTAATTCGGAGTTTGGTAATGAAAACGATTGGTTTTTACATTTTTTTTATAAATATATTGGTATTATTATTATGATTTTCAAATGAAAAATAATTAATTATTTTCCTAGACACCTATGTAATATTTATGAATGGTGAATAGAGGATAAAAAAAGGTCAACGGCATGTGACCTTCTCAGGCGGTCACCCATCCAAATACTGACCACTCCCGATGTTGCTTAACTTCGGTGATTGGACTAGAACCGACGTGTCAACGTGGCATTCGTTGGCGAATAATCTAACCGGCAATAAAATTGATAAGCGATCAACAAAATTATGAGAAAATCAAACCGCATTTTGTTAATATTACGTGTTTTTATACGTACCTTAGAGTTTTAATTTTTGTTTTGTAATAAATAAACCCTTTAAACCTAAGACGTTCAAGGTTTCAAGATGAATATTGATTATTAACACCTGTAAAGCTGCAGTCTAATAGCAATGCACGCCACTGCTATACGCTCAATCGAACATTTTTGCTAGTGGTCAAGGTTGATTTGATATACATATTATCTGTTTCAGCGCTGTTCGAAGGAGACAAGATGTGGTTTCAGCAAGGGAGAAACCAGCAACAGGGGGTGAGTCTATTGAACAAGTATTCATTGAATGAGTTGCCCTTTTCGACGAAAAGCCCGTACATTATTATTTTTCCCGCTGATTGGAAACCATCGGTTATTTTACTCCATGGTTTTCTGCGATCCTGGTACAGCCAGTTTGCATCTGTGAAAGTTTAGAAAGTCTTTGCCTTGTCCAGGTAGAGTGATTACTTTCGGTTTCATTTTAACAAAGGTTGGATTTGACGTACTGTCTGATGCTTCAGCGTAAACAGCGCCAATTCGGCACCCCTCTGAGGTACGTGCGAAATATGATATATATCGTATTGTATTTTTTTTTGTGTACAGTACCTGGGAAAATTTCTCTCTCTTATGTGGAGATAATCTTCTCTACCCACGGAGCGGTTTGCCTATTGCTACTGTAGGGCTTTTATTTAATTGATTGTAAACTGTGTTTTATGTGCTAGCGGCACTTGCACTAGCAGGCAATCTTATATTTAAGCCCGCTCACTAAGGTAATGTAGGGTATAATATGGACATTGAGCCGAGACGGAGGGGTAACGAAATACGACATAAGTTTTTTTGGTTCTTGAGGTTATTCTATAACTTTTCAATTTTACAATATTGGCATCCGTCGTTATAATCGTTGTCAATACTTTCACCAGTAATATCTATTTAGCGGGTACGTGTATATATTTTAGAAAACACGACACAGAAAAACATATCGCAAACCGCATTACGAGTATTTATTATGAAACCGTACAAAGGACTGGCTACTATTTGTGTACTTTTTGCTCGCATTGATATTTTTGCAACATTATAATCGATATGCGGATAATAGAGAGCGTAACGATATAGTAATTATTATCACCTTATTGATAGTATGTTCTCCTGATGCTCTTAGCGCTAAATGCTTTTAACGGCTGCAACAAAGTAACGAAATCGTTCTGAATAGTAAATAGCGAGTGTCGGTAATTACATCATTTCACAATATGTTATCCTGGTATTTGAATTGCATTCAAAACATAATGCTTAATTGAATTATAACAATAAAAAAATTATTTCCGGGGGTGATTGCTAATTTGGTGCTAACATGTAAAATGTACGCATGCGCGCATTTGAACGGAAGATATCTCTAATTGTGATAGTAATTTATTAGATCATAGTAGTATTGCGGAAAGAGTTTCCAACGTTGGTCCGTGATAAAAATTATGATCGGAATATTTCATGTCAGAATATACGAGTATAATATACTAGCTGATATGTACCCGGCTTTGTTCGGGATTACTTAATTTTTTGGAATAAAGTTATGAAGTTGTGACTTTTCGTTTGTCATTAGGGAGCCATTATTGATTTGACAGCGAAAGTAACTATTTCTAAACAAAGAAACATTCATTTGAAAATTTTATTTCATTCCATTTTGACGGCCTCCATGGTCGAGGGGTAAGGCTCTCGACTACGAATCCGAAGGTCGCGGGTTCAAATCCCGGCGTGAGCAAGTAAATTTTATTTAATTAATTTGTACTGTTTCATAATTAATTAATATAAAATAATATATAGTATATTTGCGCACGTTCCAGAGTGGAAGATACTCTCAGTATCGCCCTGGTGAAAGACCACCATTCAGAATTGAAACGTTGCTTGAAATGGCTTTTAGCCGTGTTTGGTGACCAGATCTGAATAGCCAGGTATTTCCCCACCTTCCTCTTTCCACTCTCCTTCCCCTTCCAAATACCTCCAGCCTCACAACATTTCCCAATTGGGAATGCCATAGTCTCACTGGCTCCAGACGGTTGGGAGCAGATGACACTTGTGCGGTATTCATGTAAAAAAAAAATGTTTTTACTAAATGTATTTAAATAATAAAGTTCTTAAGCAGGTACCTACCTACTTGTATTTTCTGTTTTGAAAATATTCAACCCGTACACACCTTTTTCTTTTGAATATGTAATCTGTGGCTAACCAGAGTGGTATATCTATGGGCTAATCTCAGTGCAACATGGTGGGTTAAATATTTATCATACAAATTTTAAAACGTTATAGCAACAGTTTTCCAAATTGGATTTCATTCAAACTGCTCTTTAAACCTTCCTGGCACTAACAAGAACAAACTGTGCTATTTTCAGGGAAACTGATTTAGCAATTTTCGGGAAAATCGAGGACAGACGGACAAATATTAATTTTTATGTATAGAGCTTTTTGCAATAATATCGGGTTGGGTGTTCGCCAAGAAAAGGAACGAGTAAGAAGTTCAGGAAGGCTGGAAGATCAAAATGATTAGTAGCAAGAGAATTTTTAAATATAGTTAGAACAAATAGATACTTGTATTTGTTGTGTTTTCAGCGTGTACGTAGAAGTGTGAGGTACTTAATTTCATAAGTTTTTATTTTAAAATCGTATAAGGGAATTTTTTTTTTTACATTTTCAGACGTTGGATGAAATCAACACTCTTGAGAAAATACGCAATGAATGTTTAATTCAATTACAAGGTCCTTTGTTCTAAAGGTATTATACGAGTATACAAACTTATACCTAAAAACAGCCGTGAAGCATTTTTGCGGCTTCCATTGTATAGCGGTATGAATGTGACGGGTGGTTTTCCATAATTTTTGGATGTGGATTTCATATGTTGACATGCTTATACATATACAGGATACGGTAAGTGTTACCGGGTGATGCATACACTGTGTAAGTGTGTGCGTGTTTTGCCAGTGTGTTTGTAGATGTGAGAAGGGGTAATTTGAAGAAGTAAAGATATGTACGGTTTATACCTTATCTTTGACATTGTTTCTTTTAAAGGAAGGCAAGAATCCGAAAAAATATCCACATCGCAGTTTATTGCAATGATTATTGAAGTCATGAAGAGTAAGGTTAATTGGCGAAATTGCTCCTGCATTGTTTTGTAACTAAATGTGTGGAATAGTGTTGTATGGGGATACGTCTCAGAGGTATGTTAAAATTAATTGGGGACAGAAGTTCGGTGTAGTCGAAGTTATTGTTAACTAAATCAGCTACTGTTCGCCTTTGTTGCAAATATTGAAATGTACATTGAAAGTAATTGTTGAATTTGAACGTCAGATGTATTATACATGTATTTTTATTACGTTCTGTACTACCGATCTCTAATTTATACAATGGGTAAATCGGCAAAGCATATTCCAATAATTATTAATATATATATACATTTTAAAACTGAAAAAAAATCTATACTTAATAATAGTGGCATATGTGAATTAAAATGTCATCACGCCGACTGCGACACTACCTATATCGGGCAGACGGGAAGGGCTTTCTCAACTAAATTCAAAGAACATATACAATGTTATAATAATAAAAGCACTTTTTCAAAATTCGCTGAATATCGCTTATTAAATAATCACGTCTCACTTGACGACAACGAGCCAAAACCCTGAAATATATATAGAAAGGGTCTTTGATTAAATTTAATAAACGAACGAATAATCCTAATATAATATGAATTAATAAAGTAAGGAATATTTTTTATTCACCACTTCTCAGTATGTTTACATTATCAAAACAATATAATACATTTAAATAAATTAATTAAGAAAACATTATCATTTAAATACGGGGAAAACACATTATTAATGTAAAAACCTCACAGAATAGAGAATTTTAATCATTTTCTAACTCAATCGGTTTTACCGATAATACATCGCAATTTTTTAAAAACCCGTCTAAATTATAATTGGGTGGGAGCAAATAAAATCATATAAATAAGACGTCACAATGTATATTAATCACAGTTTGAAAATGGGCATTTAACGCCGAAAAAGCTGTCACAATAATAAAAATTATAAATACTAACAGAACTTAATAATAACGTTATTAAAATTGATTTACATTGAATTTAAATAAAAATGAAATGGAGTTCTACGAATTAAACACAAAAACAATTAATATATTCCAATTAAGATCTAACTAATAAAAAATATTCGATTGTATATAGTTATATGTGATTGTATAAGAACAAAATTAAGTATTTTTTATTACCCATCAGCGATTGAGTTGGTTATTCATGAAAATCATAATCTACGCCATCACGTATTGTTCAGTATTTTTATCCTGGTTATAGCTATTGTAAGCAACTTCGATAGACAAAATTGAGAACCCAACATGAAAGTCGTAACAAATCATAATGCAATTATGTTGCACCTTGCAACTTCTCTGTGATAGGTAAACTGCAACATTGTCTTGAAAAACTTCCAGGGAAGCATGTTTGCCAAAGAAATAATTTTTAATGTATTTATCGTAACAGAGGGTTTCAAATCACGCAATCTTCTGCTGAGGCAAGAGTTGAAGCAATGACTCGGTTCATCGGGACAATATCGGTTAATAGCTGAGTAGTTCAAAGCATCGGGTTTCAAGTAACTGCTAGGTAAGTCCTCCGTCATAGCACAAGCAATGTTTTTCCTCTATAATGATGGGAATGGAGGGAATTTAAATATTGTCAAGGTATTCGTCACCCGAGAATGCGTTTCTTTAAGAGAAAATAAACTTTTGCGCTTAAATCCCAGTATAACAATCACGGACATGATATTCTCTATTTAAGGCGATTCAATGGGAAGTAATGCAAACTCGTGTATTTTCGGTTTGAGAATTTGATGATGTAAAAATATCATAGATCATTTAATTAAAAATTGCAAGTAGAACACGCCTTGACCTTTCTTATAACCTTAAAATTTTTTGGCGTGTCTTTTTATAAACCTAGAAAAAAAAGTATCAGACCTAAAAAAAATGTTTAAAGAGCAAAATCTCCTACTCACGAACCCCCTTTCCGGTTTTGTATCGTTCACTGTGGGAAAATTCGTTTTTTAGAATATGTGCGTAAAACCTTTTAATAATAATGCCTGAGCTTATGTTAGGCGGGAATTTCGACCTTGTCACCACCTGCATAAAGAGCGCGTGATTTCGTTGGAATAGCATATATAATAATATTTTAGCAAGTGGATGGCTTAACGTTAACCGCATAAGAGTAATAATAATGATAATAACAACAATATTTATTTATTTGAAACACATTACTTAACATCAGCATTAAAGAAAGCTTTGACTGCCCAACTAGGAACAAATCCCCTTTTATAACAGTCAAATTAAGTAAAGTTAAGTCTAGTTCATATTAAGTGCCATTATACAAACATAGGAGGGAGAAATGTTAGTATTTATATAGTATGATAATATAATATATCTAGAAAAAAGTATAATAATTAAGTATAAAGAGATTATGTATATGTGTTTGATAGGTACTGGTTGGTGCTATGAGGAAAAAAATGCGTTTAAAATTGAGTATTAAAAAGAGGTAATATTATTGAGTAATATTGATAAAACGATACTCAGTACATGGCTATTCAGGACTTATCATCACGGCTAAAACCTTTTCAAGCAAAATGTTGATTTTAAATTTTTGTCTTTCACCAGGGTGATACTGAGAGTATTTTCCACGTTTTATAAAAGAAAGTGCAGAAAAACTACATGTATAACCAAATAGATATCGGTGAATCACAACCACCCTTGAACCCTCTCTACACTTTCATACTTCTGCGAAACATACGTTTGAATGTACATTATATTGGGTGGAGCCTCAATCTCTCTCGCGGTGGAAATACATTTGTCCTTAGCATGCGTCAATAACGTTATACGGAACCATTCAAGAAAACAATACTTTCAGTCACAGAAATTTACAATCTCTTGGACCCTCGGAATATCTTCAGCAATGTTTTACAACATTGCAGCTGTGCACATAACCAAGGCCTCTCTGCATCTCTGCTCTCATAATTGGTCGCCAATAAGGAACTAGAGTCCAATTTAAATATTTTTTTTCAATAATGTGACGTTTAAACTTAAATACCAGTATATTTGGTTAGTTTTCTAAAGTTAGTTTTCATAGTTAAAATAATTTTCAATTTTTCAAAACCCGCCAAAACGTTCCAAATCTATGGCCGGTCGGTTTTGATCAGTTTTGAGGTTAGAATGTCAAATGTTAAAACAATGATGAGCTTTACCGTATTTCTATATTCGATTCATAGTAAACCATAACTAAATATAAGTAATTAAATTATCTACCTTTTCAGAATCTTTAACTCAAAGAATAATAATAGTATTGAGCTTTAATATTATCATTATATGATAATTGGTTTGTTCGGGAATACTTTAAGTTATTTCAATAATGATATTTTTTATATTGAACAACAATTATAGAGCTTAAAGTCACCCAAACTAAGTTTAAATTTCGCCAAAAAAAAAAAAATATTTACAATACAAAACAAAAATGAAAAAAAAAAAGTTCATACTAATCCAAAACAGAGTGCGCATGTGACGTCAGTGTTCCAAATACAATGGTATAAACATAACAGGGTATTTTGATGAGATGCTTTTTTTGTTCACTTTTAAAAGTTTTATATTTAGAGTTGGCGTTTGCTGGTCTTACACATTTTTTAAAATCCATTATATTTTTCATTGGAGTTCCTTATTGAACCCACGATGGAACTATTCTATTCAGGAACTCGATGCATGTCTCCATTCACCACAACCTATAATATGAGAAACTACTTTTAAAATATGCATTCATACACTGAATGATTTCAAAGTAAATATTTTTATGGTATCCCGAATGACGTAGTTCTCGATTCATAGAAATGTTTACAATGCTATGTTGCAATGGCTGCAGAATTTCCTCCAGGAGAGCATAAATTTGAGGAGATGTTATTTTATCAAGTATTTTGTATGAATGAGCGGGATGGCAACAATGTATCTATGCGAGATTTGCATGACTAAGCGCTCGCTACATCGGCTCCGTACGAAGCTTGCAACAATGTAACAATCTGTAACCGCAGTACCAGGAGTCCAGTAGGGTCGAGGAGATGTTATTTTAGCGCTTGGTTCTGAACTGGTTAATAACAATTTATTTCAATATTTGACAAAATAAATATCGGGGAAACCAATCGTTTTCCGTACGTATTAAGAAAGTCTTTAGATGCTGCCTTGTAAAATTATCAGAATTTGAGTTATTACGAGGTTGCGGGTTCGATTTCTTTCGCAGCAATTTTTTGATTTGTTTTTTGTAAAGGTGTTAATTGTTATTTTAAATCCACCTTACCGAGAAAGGAACTCACACAGAAGAAAATGTGCCCGTACGTGGGTATTATGAACTTGCGATCTGTGGGTTCTGGAAATAATAATCATAATAATATTAACAAAGCATTTATATAGCGCAGTTTTGTGTTTTTTCACTTCAAGTACGTTATACAAGTATATTATTTGTACAGTTTGTTCGGTACTTATAAAATATTTAGGTAAATGCAAATGTTTTTACTGGGCAAAATCATTTTCATCATCAGCTATAGAGCCATGAAATATGTATTTTATTATTAAAAGAAAGACAGAATGCCATTTAGTTTATTTTATACACATATCTTAACTTTTCGATAAGAAAAAGATGAATATATATATATTTTTTAATCTCGCTAGGAATTAGGAATAAACCTGAATCAAGGTAAACATTTTTATTAAAAAAAAACACATAACATGAAAAATAATGATTTATTAATTAGTTTTATATCTCTGGTATAGTTGGGAAGTAAATACGTAGCAATTCTTCGTGGGTAAATAAATGAACAAGTAAAATAAAAAATTTAATCATAATTTGGTAATGATGCCGCAAAGCGATTTTACCTTAATTGAAGAAGAAATTAATAAGTTTCAAGATGTTGGTATTCACTATGTTCCGTCATTATTAATAAATTAATAAAAATTATTTCATAATTAATAAAAATCATTTTGATTAATAAAAATCATTTTGATTAATAAAAATCATTTTGATTAATAAAAATCATTTTGATTAATAAAAATCATTTTGATTAATTGATTACCTACTTTAATTACATTTTGTTCATGTTTGTAATTTGTCTATTCTTACATTATTGTGTTCTATGTTTATCATTTGTATATAATTGACATTATTCTTTTTTAGTATTCTGTATGTCCGGATGAGGATAGCTTCGCTTTCGAAACGTGTTGATATTTACATATTAAAAAGGTGGTGTTTACAGAGTAATTTCTATAAATTTATAAATTAATAAGTTCTCAAAGTTTGCTAGATGTAGCTTCGACGGAAAACAGTTTATTTTTGGAAAGACGATTTTCTCCACTCTTCCGTAGTTTTTCCCATTTCATGCATTTGAGTCCGAACTTACATAATACAGAGTGAAATAATATCATAGCTGTTAGTAGGAGAAGCTGTATCTTACTTCTCCCTCTAAAAATATAGCTGTTTCTTTCACAGTGCATTTCCCGGATAACGTGACAGAATACACTAGCCCCGTTTCAAACACTCTAAAACGTCATCTGCCGATTTGCGAATGTATTGGTACATTCCTTTGGGATATTTACTGTGCCGACGCTCTACTGCAGTTTGCTGTACTACGTTTATCCGTATGAATTCTGTGCTCCTGATACCATCGGATGCAGTTTTGCACCTTCGCTACATTGTATGGAATGCGTGAACAGTAAGAACATGCAAATAAAATTGATTGTGTTTCAGTAAAAGAGATGCTTCGAATAGTGTTCAATGTTGTAATGTTTTTGAAAAATATAATACCTTAATAAATAGTTTTAGCCAAAGATATAGTATGCAGTACCTAATTGCAAAACCAGGTTGGCCAAAAGGCATATTCATTTTATTGAACCAATAATGTATAATTCACTTCTCATAACCTTTGACGAGACCATGTTATGTCAAAACTGTAAAAAACAGTGAAATTGATATATTTTTAAATGAATTAAATAATATATACATATCAACATATTTCGAAAGGAAGATTTTCTCATCACGAATATACATAATACTAAAAAATAATAATAAAAAGTATATACAGATGATAAACATAGAACACAATAATCTAAACATAGACAAATTATAAACATAAACAAAAATTGATTGAAGTATGTAAGGAATTAATCAAAAATGTTAATAAAAAAATTATTATATAATATTGAATAACATATTTATATTAGAAATTAAATAAAGAAATTACTTTTATTATTAATATTAATATGAAAATAAATTCAAGGGACAGATATTTAAAAAATGGTTATTAATTATATTTAATTGAGAATCAACACTTTTTTTAATTTCTAAAGCTTTGCCTCGAAACATATTGATATGTACGAGTATATATTAAGAAAGTGGTGATTACAGAGTAATTTTTAATTCATTTATTAATAATGATGCCACAAAGTGAATACACACATAAATAAATGTGTAGTTGATGCAATTTCAAAGACAATTTTTTTCAAATTAAAAAACAGCCTTGCGTAGGTATACCGTACAAAATATATTCAAATGATATGTTCCTGGTCGGCCCAGGAAGAAGGCAAGATTTTACCAAAATCTTAAAAATTTTACATACAAATACAATTAGACAAATTTGAAATTTTTGTGAAAATGAGAGAAAAGTGTTAGTAGTCACTCAAATCTAATTAATATTTATATATTTAAATATCTATGTCTTGAATTTATTTTCATATTAATATAAATAATAAAAATAATTTATTTTTTAATTTCTAATATAAATTTGTTATTCAATGTTTTGTAATAATTTTTTATTAGCATTCTTGATTTATTACTTACGTACTTTTATCAATTTTTGTTTATGTTAATTCTTACATTATTGTGTTCTATGTTTATCGTACGTCTATACTTGACATTATTATTTTTTAGTATTCAATATATTCCTGATGAAGTAAGCATCGCTTTCGTAATATGTGTATAATGTATATTAATAAAGTGGTGAATACAAAGTAATTTTTAATTCATTTATTAATGATGACGCCACAGATTGAAAACCAATCTTTTGAATAAATTATAATAAAATGTCCTTTTATGTTGATGTGATAATTATACTAACATATATATTTGTAATTAATTTAATCATTCAATTGTTATTAAAAATCTAGTAGAAAAACTAGTTATAATTTCATCAAATAATTGATAACTTTGTGGAGTCATTATTAATTATATAATTAAAAATACACTTTGTATACACCACTTTCATTAAAATATATAAATATTTCGACATGTTTCGATAGCAATGCTATCATCCTCAGGAATAAATGATTACTAAAATGAATAATAAAATTCATTTATTCCTGAGGATGATAGCATTGCTATCGAAACATGTCGAAATATTTATATATTTTAATGAAAGTGGTGTATACAAAGTGTATTTTTAATCATATAATGAAAAACTAGTTCATTGTAATTTCACGGGATAATGGCTTTGAACTGCTTATTGATAGTAACTAAAGAGAGCCGAAAATTAATTACAAGTTTTTTTTTTATAAATTCTTTATAAATGTCAATATCCGCGAAATTTTCCAGTTTTAGCACGTTTTTGTCACTCGCCCATCCGAAGAAGACAAATTCCTCAAGTGCTCACTATGATTATTGGAGTTCTACCTGCTGTACCAGATATCTTTGTCGACATTTACTCTCCTATCTCGTAAGGAGACATCGTACATGACTCCAATCCACCTACTTTACGATTCCTATTTTTTCGACTTTATACGTGAGTGTGCATTTTTGTGATCCAAACGCATCAGCGCCCTTGAGGTGATTTTTCACAAAAACGGCGTTATACAAATCATCCAATTATTATTATTATTTTTACACGCAGTTTTGTATTCACACCACTGTGTAACCATTTCGATTTTATGTACTCCTGGCTTCTCTACGTAAATTCATTTAGAGGAGCAACAAAATTGCAGATGATTACAAAGTAATAGTAAAAAAAGTACTCAAGTGTTGCTTGCGCGAGAGCTGAGTGGTTCGCTCTTTTATGTATTCTTGGTTAGATTCGCTTGAATTCGCAACATTGTTGCTGGCGGCACTTCCATAGATTATACTGTTGACCTTGTTGTGATGCATCATATGCAATTTTATATCAGTTTGGCTGACTTAAACTACGTCATCATATATTTACTCGATTGCACGTGTACATACAGCAAGTTGTTATTTTATATCAGAGCTAATAGGAAAATTGTGTGCCGAGATAAAAAGAATTGGGGGAAGGAAAAGGGTATCATATGTTCTCTCAGTTTTGCCATGAGGAAAGAAGTACCGTAACGTCAAATGATATAAACCGTATTAAGTAACACCATCTGATTCCCGACCAATCCCTTTCCCACTTACCGATCTCTCCACTTCCTGTAGCCTCACAAATTACGTACGTAGAATTAATTCTACTGGCTCAAGGTAGTTAGGACTTTGGACTGATAATGACACAAAAAAGAAGGAAGATTAGGAAAAGAATTGATATCCAGACATATTTATTAAACATTTCTAAATCCATATCAATATTCTGGGTTTGTAGACCAATATGATTTTTTAAACTTATTTGCTCTTCGCTATACTTTGAAATATGCTCTCAGTATCGCCCTGCCAAGTTATCACCATTCGTTTACTTTAAGATTAGTGCGGATTGAAATAAAAATCGACGTCAAATGGACATGTAATAACACAGCTGTTTTTAATCTTTACGCTTATTCTGTCGAACTTAATTTTTTTTTATGGATCACTTATCGCGACAGCTGTTTCGGTATTCAAAGCCATTTTGAGTCCGTATTTTTATCCCTGCTGTAATCAATTTCACTACACAATGCGCAATAAATCAAAATCTCTACAATATATTGATGTTTAGCTGTTTTGTTGAGACTATAAAAAAATACTTCAAAATAAATCATTCTGGGATTTTAGACGCCACAATGTTGTACTGAGAGTTGCACTCGATGAAAAGTAAAACAGCATCTCAATATAAATCATCGCACACCTCGGTGATCTCCTTATCTCCAGGTCGCCGACCAGCTCGCTCACAACATTGTAGAATTTGGCGTAATATTTGAGTGAAGTGTATAGAGTTACTCGTATATACATAACGTGGCGGTAAGTCGGCAGAAGTTGTGATTGACCCGTCTCACCGCTCCTCTCCCCGCTGCCCTCTCACTTTTCATGCCTTCTCCCCACCCCTCTCCCAGTTTCCTATATTTTTTCACTTATTTCCATCAGCGTTTTTCATGTGCCTCTCAAATTGCTTGAGAATCTAGTTTTTTTTTTCTGTTGAAAAGCAATGAATTACCCAATGAACTTGTTTTTGAGGGAGAATTTTTCTTCTTTGCATTTACTATGATGCCCTGAGGAGTTACACTGATAGAAGTGTGATTTGGACATGTCCGAAGTAATATCAATTTTTCCTTATGGTGAAATTGATCAAACTTTTTCAAATTTGACTTTCTTTCTTATCCCTTTCATTGGCCTATCTGCGACTTAATAGACGAATAGTCTAATATAAATCGGCGATCACATTTTTTGGGATTAGTTACACATATATTTTAGATACGTCAAAATCATTTTAGACCGGTCAGTGGCTGAGTTGGCATCGCGTCTGGGTCTCACCCAGGCATCGTGAGTTCAATTACTCGGCTGGCTAAGTCCTCCATCACGACACAAGCGATATCTTCAGCTTACTGTGATGGTAGTAGGAGATTTTAAAATATTTTCAGGGAATTCGATACCCGGGAATGTCTTTATTAAAAAAAATGTATTTACATATATAATCACTCGTAATAATTAATAATAATTTACTCGTTTCTGTAAATAATTAATTTCAATAAAAAACACATAAATTTGTTGTAGAACACTTTTATTTTATTAACACTACCGGTTTCGGAAGCACCCTTCCTTCTTCAGGAGAATAAATAAATATGTATAAAAGGAGGGTTGTACAAATCAAATGTTATAGAAAATTATTACAAGGATCGGTACCAATGACATGTCTCTATGTAATATCTAGTAAATGGTTGTATACATTTTACCGGGCCGGGTTAGTACAGTACTAGGGAATGATACATGTTAAAAATAAAAAAGGTATACAAAAAAGTGTAAAGTGTATGTGTGTGTATGAGTGTGTGAGCGTGTATATATACCTATATTTCTGACCTATGTACTGGAAAGTTGTGATTGCGCATTGGTGTTATTTTATATAACCACGAAACGAAATGAACTACTTCCTGCTAGCGTAGCAAGTTGGGAACACCTTTACAAAATAATTCCATTAATATAACAATATTAATATCATCATATAATATCATATACGAAAAACAGTGGTGTAAACAAAGTTATTTATTATATTATTAATGACGCCTTAACATCGATACACATCTTTCGAAGAACATATAATGTAAAATTTAAAATGTTTAAAATACCAAAATATCAGTGCTTCTTCTTTTGAATATGCAATCTGTGGCTAACCAGAGTATTTTATCTATGGGCTAACCTAAATAAAACATAGCGGGATCAATGTTTTCATACTAATTTTAAAACGTTATAGCAACAGTTTTATATACTGGATTTCATTCAAACTACTTTCTAAACCTTCCCGGCACTTATAAACAAACTGTTATTTCGGCGAAACAAGTCAAGTAATTTTCGAGAAAATCGAGAACAAAGAAACAAACAAACTTTATTTTTATATATATAATGACGCACCAAAATCGATGCACATCTTTCCAAGAAAACTTAAAAAAAAAAAATTAATATCAATGCGCCTCGTATTACGTTTGCGGGGGCATGTTTTGCTTGAGACGGTGCCAGGAGAGCAGAAGAATACAGCAGGTATGTTGTTATTATACGGGAGAGCATTTTCCTTTCCCGCTTGGCGAAACGCAGAATAATATTGGTACATCGAATAGGTGGACACCAATACAGGCTACATACAACTGATGTGGGCGTTTTCAGAAGGGGAATGTGAGTAAGAGCCAGGAGAATAGAACCAAAGACGGGTAAAATATAAAGGAAAAATGAGATAACATTTTAGCAAGATATATTTTCATGAAAAACGTATTTAATATTGTTAGTGTCATTTTTTATAAAACGTTTTAATTTATTTGTTTTATAAATCCCTTTTTAGTTGCGCTGAGATGAACCATGGAAGGCTTAACAAAATGTTGGCTATAATAGAACGGTATCCAGAAAAATATCAAATAATTTATTATATTTATGCATTATATATGTTCAAAATAATTCTAGTTTTGTCATTTTAACGCGAGAAACACATTTTTTCGGAAAAAATTGGAATTTTCCGGTAAATAAATCGAATTTTACTATTTTCACGCGATATTCTGGTATAATAAAATAGGAAAGTAATATTATTAACACATTTTTTCACTGTCATCGTTTTCTGAATTAAGAAAAAAAAATAATAACCTCATAAAATCAATTTCATAAAATTTATAACTAAATAAAAAAATCAAAAATATATCTCTTGTTTCAAAATGCCAAAAAGGGAATTTAACGAGCTTTTGTTGCAAAATACCGCCGATTTATGTAATAACGCGTTTATTATAAAAAAAATTATGCGAGTTTTTCAGTTCCCGACACATCGGTTCCTATTTATTTTCTAAATTACATTAAAATATTAAAATCATTCCTAGATACGCGCACTTAAGGTGATTTTTCACAAAAACGGCGCTATAATCCAAGAGATTCGGAGATTTTCGGATAACTGCTTACAGCACAAAAAATTAAAGTTTTGCCTTCCAGGAGCGCAGAACATAATGGGGGTATTCTCCCACCTCGTGCAGGACTGCGTCAAATACTCCATACCTAGCAGAATGGATAATATTTTCAGCAAATTGGGAGCATTTCGCAAAACGATATTTTATAAAAACGATAAGTATAATGTATTTACTGGGTCTGTGTAATCTCTTCAATCACAAGAAACAGCAGAAAATCTAAGATGAATTTTTTTGAGTAAAAATCTTTGTAACTTTTTTCCACTTATTTTTTTTCGACAGTACGGTTTCACCCTATCATGGGCATCGTCCGACTGGCAAAATTAAAACTAAAACTATTCTATATATAGCTTCGATGTCAGGAGTGGGTACCATTGCTTTCTAATATTGTTTTTATTTATGTCTTGAAATTTGTTTTATAGCTGACGATTTTTAATTTTTTTTTTTTATATTTACTTTTACCTGAATTCTAAAACTTCCAAAGAATGACATAAGATGTATACAACCTATCCTCTGCACACTTAAATAATATCTTAAATTTATCTTTCATATATTCGTTCTTTTATTATTTTATTTGTTTATATAATGTATGTACCTTTTACGTCTGTCTAGATACAATTTGCGTCGCCACGTCGTCAACCAAATTGCTTAACAAACGAATTACGAACTTTGGAGCACGGACGCCATGTGGGAATCCTGTCCATGTTCTACAGGTATTTTAATGGAAGATGCTCTGAGGAAATAGTGTCATTGATCCTTTCGGCACCGGTGCATAGTTAGGAAACACGCTAAACGCGCGCCCATTTGGTTGACACGTGTCTCGTGTGACAAATGTCACGGTTGACATTTCTCACACGAGAACGGCTCCTTCTTGTGTTCAACAGCTCGACTGTGGTACGATTTGCCGGCCTCTGTGTTTCATCCATCCTACAACATGGGTCTCTTCAAGACCCAAGTTCACCCCTTCCTATCTTCTAAAAGACCCCCCACACAGCATCCCCAAAAATGACATAGGCCTTGAAGGAAATCATTTCCCTTAGGACCTTCTGTATGGAGTTACTGTAAAAAAAAGTAGATATTTATTTAGTAAACTGCCGGCAAGCTACTTGCAGTGGATTACTGGGTACAAGTTCCCGTTGAACGTAATTAATATCATACAATAAAAAAAATATAAAGAAAACAGTCGTGTAAACAAAGAGTTTCAAATTAATTTTTATTTTAAAAATAATTATTCTTTATAAATATTATTATTAATACTCATTATTTTTGGTGTCTAAGTAATAATTTTGATTCAGAATTTGAATTTTGGAAACAAATCATTCTTTTGACATAAATAAAGGATTAACATTTTTACATAACACAATTAGATAAATTTGTAAATTAGAAAAAGCGTTAATAGTCAATTAAATAATACAAAAAAAACATATTTAAAAAAATATATATTAAAATTATTTTTACTTTAATTACTACATTTATAATATTATTATGATAAATTTTCGTAATAATAACTATTTTGTTTATTGTAGCCGACGTGATCGTCGATTGTTCATAATCATGATTCTTTCTAATTTTGCGACATTATGTTGATACAAGCCATAAGTGCGGGAAACACCGATTTATTCTAATCCATAATACGGTACCCGAGGTCTGTTTACCTGAGGGTAATTTACAAACGCCCGGCTTTAAATCCCGGGAATTTCGCAGTCGCCAGAAAAAGGCAGTTACGGGGATTAACAGCGAACTAATTAAAGCCACCGAGCCACAGTTCGTAGTGCACGAAGGAACCCGAAGAATAGTTCGGATGTGATTAAAAAGGGGGACTTTGGCCGAAGCAAGGTCAGTAGTGGACAGAGACGAGTGAGTAGAGACCGTCCGGCCAGTGGTCGTAGTCGAGACTCCCGTCTCCTACAAAGCAAGCAGGCCACTTGCATCCCCAGCCTGAGACGCTGCGAGAAAACTCGGCAGGAAACCGCCGAACCCCAACGCCCACCGTTCGAGTGCAGTCGAGTGCCCTTCGCCTCCTGCCCTCCAACGCCGTGATCCCATCAAGGCACATATCCACCACCGCAGGAGTCACACTCGGACGAGCAATCGTGACTCGTACCCAGTCACATCTTGTAAGAAAGTCTTTCACTTCTCCTGCCTCCCACCTGAAGGATTCCTGAACCTGCCTCAAGGATAGTCGGCCCCGTACCAGCATAGAAAGTGGCTTCATCCAGCACCCTACATGTTTACAGTCTTGTAACGACAATGGTCGCTTACAGTTTATTCTTTGCTATTTTCTTTACCTTATTTATATTAAAAATAAATCTTTTTGAAATTTCAAATACAAATTTTTTATTTTAAAATTTAATGATAATTTTTTGTTTTTCAACAATTTTTCAATTTTTAACTAATTACTTCCCTACTTACTTTTTATTTTTGTTCGTGTTTTAAATTTATTCTATTTTCTTATTATTTATCTATACTTGTCATAATTTTCAGTGGGAATATTGTTTATCCTGACGAGGGGAGCATTGCTTTTGAAACATGCGGATATTTCTATATTGAATACAGTGGTTTTAAGCAAAGTAATTGTTATTAATTCAATAAATATAACTTCATGCAGTGATTATACAACATTAGAAGAAGTAATAATAATAAATTATAAATTGATAATTTATTAATATTTCTGATTTTAATAACACTTGATTGATATTTCTGATTTTAATAACACTTGATTGATTTTATTTGTAGCTTATTTTATTGTTTTCGCAAATAAGTAAAAAAGCAACAGATATCCTAAAAAAGGTGGAATATTATTTTTCTCTTCGAAAATGAAAATGGTGCATTTTGTTCCTCCTACTACCAAGGAGACATATTCGTTCAGAGTAAACTGTCATTAATTTGTTTCGGTGCAGTCGAGTATTGATTGGCCCATGTGCACGTGCAGCCCCGATGGTTTCAGGAGAAGGGATCGTCGTATAAATGAATTTCTTTCAACAAATTGTGGTTACAGAAGAAACAATTTTTTCTGATGTTATAGAAAAACAGTAAAATTATGTTTTGTAAAATTCGATTAATAATAATACTTTAATAAATGAAAAAAATCATACATAATAAATTCATAATTGATCATACTTATTATGTCTATTGAGGGAAATTGTGGAAAATAGAAAATTTATTTTTAATGTTTTTAATAACACTTGATTGATGTTTTTTGCTGCTTATCTTATTGTTGACGTAACTAAGAGAAAAGGTATATAATAAGGATATACTTATCCTAAAAAAGATGGAATATTATTTTTCTCTTCAAAAATGATTGACACGATTTTTGTTATACATCATGATGCATTTTGTTCCTCCTACTACCAGGGAGACATATTCGTTCAGAGTAAACTATCGTTAGTTCGTTTCGGTGCAGTCGAGTATTGATCAACGCATGTGCAGCGGTCATCTCACCCCTGATTCTTTCAGAAGAAGGGCTTGTCATATAAATAAATTACTCTCTAGAAATTGTGGTTACAGAACAAACAGTTATTTCTGATGTTAGAAAAAACAGTAAAATTATGTTTAAAAAAAAACTATAAACGACATTTATTATAAGTAGGCACCTTGAGTAACAGTATAGTTGTTTCAGTGAAAAGAAAACCACAAAGCTCCACGCGTGCACCATTGAAGGGTAATAACTCATTTTAGGAATCATAGTTTATGATACCAGTTTTATGTTAAAGAAACATTTAAAATATTGGTTCTCGAGCAGAGGAAAAAAACAAAACAAAAAAATAAAAAAACTGCTTCTGTTCCAAATTATTTGAAGGGAAAATCTATGTCAACGAAAATCAAAATGTTTTACTGGACATGAAACGTGGGTTGGCTGCACTTTCCTACCAGGAGTACATGATGCTCGAGTAGTAAGTGAAACACATCTCGGGATAAAAACCTCTACATACGAGTACTAAAAGCTGACATTAGTGACATTGTGATAAAAAGTCGACAAAGTAAGAAGTAATATTATTAATTTTGAGTTACTGCTGCTGTCCTCGTGACTTGTGATTTTGTAATAAGTTTTATAGTTTCCCCAATGTCATTAAATAGTCTTCTACATTATTTTTAACGAAGTAAAATAATTACCTGCTCTTCTGTAATTACTAAGGAGTGGTTCTGAGTTCGAGTCTCGATCGCAACCTTATTTGTATATATTCTGTGTATTTTTCTATTTCATACTGTTTGAATTTTATAAGAATGGTTACAATAAACAATAAAGACAAAAAAATCTTCTTTTCACGCAAATTATCGGACAGCTTTAGAATGGGTTAAAATTTGAACGTTAATCAATTTATGAGCAAGAAAATGTGCATCGACACAAAATATTACAGTCATCCACAATATCCCGAGTTGCAGTTCCATCTACCAGGGGAACATGCCGATGAAATGGTAACAAATACAGTGTTACTCAGTTGACGCAGTGGAGAACTCACTACTGAATGAATTTGGCACGTAGTATTAAATGTTTTACTAAAGTAAACTAAGTAGAGGAATACTTCCCGCGGTTATTTTATCCGAGTAAAATCTTTGTTCATGAAAAAAATATTTCTGTACACTTGTTACTTCTTGGAGCCATTCAGAACTCTTAATTAGAACATTTGTCAATTTTTAGACGTTTTACAAATTTTAATGGAAAATGACCAAAAATACAAAAAAAAAAAGTTAATCATGGAACAACAAATATTTTTGTAATTCGTAATTAGAATGTGATTTGCACTTCAAATTGAACGTTGGATTTATGCAGGAGTTTTTTTTATTCAGCATTGCTAAAAATTGAATAATATAAAAAACTTTATTTAATTACTCCAAAAAAATTTATATATTTTTTAACACTTTTTGTAAGAAAAAACAGAAATGTGGAATGGGTTCGATTAAAATTTTGAGAAGTAGAATCAAATTAAATAGCGGGGAAATTCTTCGAAACTGCTTACAGCCTTAAATCTGATGATTAAAGTACCAGGAGTGCATATTTGTCCAGCGGTGGCAAATCCCAGTTACAAGTTGCATGTCGATCAAAGTACGCATGCGCGTCATATTTGTGTTGGGCAAAGGTGGAAATTTCAAGGGATATAGTGTGAAAATTGAGAACATCTTGTACATAGACATCCGAGACATTTAATGCTCAGTAAAAAAATACACAAGTATTGCTTTCTTTTATCAATATTTAGTTATATTTTTGTGAATTTATACAGTACGATATCTGAACATATTTTTAATGAATGCATTGAGCGATACAACTAGCGTCATCTTTGGAATTCAGCCAAAGTATTTTGTTGCAGTTATTGACTTGATAATTTGATTTGATTCAGTACTAAGTTGGATTATTTACTTAGTTTTATGTTAAATTAGTAAATTAATTATTATTATAGGTCTTTATAATTTAGTAAAATAGGAATAAAAACCAAATAATTTTTAATCATTGAAAATAAATTATTTAGTTTCTATGTGATTCGTTTGAGCGATAAATTTGTTCTAAATTATATTAACTACATTTTCCAATAAAATGACATATTTCTTGATTTCTCATACTAACTTACTTAATTACTCGGTATACTCAGCTGAGCAAAAAAATACCTTGTATTTCGAAAGTGGAAATCATTTAATTATTTAATCAAGGTCCTGAATTTTATTTAAAACTATTTAATGGCAGTTTAGTAATCAACCTCGTTAAGTATTAAAAATGAAAATAACCATATTTTTGATTGGATATTTTTTATGCTTTATACAAATACAATAATGTTATGATTGTTGTTAATTGCCTTGCCATTTGAGTAATATTTAAAATTGTTATTTAAAAAAAAATAATAATATATATATATATTTTTTTTATCTTCGATTTACTTATGTTATTATTTAAAATAATTAGCTATTCCAACTGAAAAACCGCAATTTATTATTTTTGTGTTTAATTCGTAGAACTAGAAAATTAAGTTTTGTACGAAACAGGTCGCGCAGCCGTTTCTCTTGTCTTCGCATTGCTGAGAAAAGAATACTAAAAAATATAAGATAATGCATGCGCTCCTGGTACAAGTTACAAGAATCACGCGGAATTGGCGTGCACTCGATTTTTCGCTCTTTGTCTAACATTACATATCGTCTACCATTTGTTTTCTTTCATTTTTATAATAACATTTAGCAGTTTTCACAATTTATAAAATATTGTTATTTGAAATCAAAGTAAACTGTTTCAGAAAAGCAAATAAAACATTTTGTTTCAATAAAAATCATTCTAAATACATGAATTATATATTGACAATATTATTTTTTAGCATGTTATATATTCCTGATGAGGAAAGCATCGTTTTCGAAACATGTTGATATGTGTATATTAAGAAAGTGGTGAATACAAAGTAATTTTTAATTCATTTATTAATACTGACAAAGTGAATATCAATATTTTGTACCAAATTATAAATACAAACGGTAAAAAAAAATTCAGGACAAATTTTTTTCAGACACGCTCTGATATATTAGACGAAAACATTGTTTCATTGAAATATCCTTACGTATATTATAATAATGTACACAGATATACGTGGAACATGTGCATTCAGAGACACACATTGGCATTATAACGATTTTATCCCGATCATGCGCATAACTCTCAAACGGGAAAACTGCTTCTCAGCTCTTTAAATTTATGTGTTTCGTATACACAAAACTCTTACAAAAGAAAGTTTCAAGGATTTGATAAGTTTTATTCTTTAATACCGTATAAAAACTATGATCACACTGCAAACTCAAGTATTTTTATTTTTACAAGATTTTTTAAATATCTACACGATTCGCTTATAGATGTGTAAACAGTCGATGTAGGATAAAATGTTTTAAAAAAATGTTAATATTTAACCCCTAGAAGCATGATTTGTACCCATTTGATAGAAAAATGTCAATTTATATTAGACCTTTCGACTCGACAGCTCAAGGAAGTTCTTTTTCTGCTCGAGAACGAATTTCGATATGTGAAAATGTTTAATCAATTACAGAATATATTGGGAAGAATTGAACTTACTTCGGGTACACGGACACGCCCACAAAATACTTCTCTTGGTTCTATCTCTTTAGTTGTTTGCATGACGTGATGACGATACCTAATATTGATTTAACTGATAATTTTGATTTACAGCTCTAATTAGGGTTGTAATTGAATTTATAAAACATCACGTAATAATTATTAATATTTTCCTCAAATAATTTCCCATTTAATTTATTGAGAATAATATTAATAATATTCTTTAAAAAAATTAAATTATAATATCGACGAAAATGACGAAAAATGATTAGGTATCATTAGCTTAGTGGTTAAAGCGTTGTCCCGGTTAGACATGAGGTTCCAGGTTCAATTCCCAGATGTGTCTCTGTGTGATTTTATTTTCTGTTTCATATTTCATCTGAGATTTGCTAAAATTATCTTCAATGATTGAAGATATACTCGTACATATTTTTTTTCGTAATCAACGTAACTTGCCCTAAAGTAGCATATTGGATATATTTCCCGTTAACTTCAACTTTTTCTAAATTCTTCCCTCCTTTTACGTTCTGTTTCTTTCTTTTTATGATTTGTCCCATCCTATTATATTACATGTAAGAATATCTTTGTCTCACTGTATCATTGTAAAGTTGTATATTTTGTCATCCTATCATTTTTGTATATATCTATAAAATATATATGCTAACTTTATGTATTTTTATTTAGTTATAAATTTTACCCTGACAAAGCTTGGGATAAGCTCAATCGATTTGTGATAAATTTATAATAAATTGGTGATTCTAAATAAAGTGTTTCTTTTATTTAAATAATATGCCACACCACAAATGTTTGTTTTCCATCAAAACATATTTTTTTCTGTTTAATAAATACGTGTATTGTATACGGGAGTCTTTAGTGCAGCACAGCAGCGATTCTAAATGAACAGTAGGTTGGAAACTGACGTGGGGTAGGTCAGTGTTCACTTTGGTCTTCAGTTTAACTAGCCACTTTCTGTCCTCCTGGTAATGCGAACTATCAAAACTTTCTCTTCTAGTTTCTCTCTCGCTTTTTTTTCGCCAAACAAACTAAACGCAGCGGAGCTACTCTATCGTGGATGTTGTTAGTAGTGTAAGTAGTAGGGAAATATAAAAAAAATACTGCAGTTATCCACTCAAATTTCAACGTCCCGACATCGTCATATTATCACTTACCTCCTTTACTGTATGTAACAGCAATTCATGCTTCAGCTGCAAAAGTAGTATGCAATGAAGCGTAGTTCAAATTCGTAATTTTACTGTTGGTTTCCCAGAGCATTTCGTATTTTGACAACTCAAATACTATAATGGCCCACGAACGCAATAAGATAAAGCATATTTATATAAAGAAACCAAATTTTAATGGTCATTTGAAGATTAGAAAGTCATTAAAACAACAAATTACCTCACATTTGTCAAATTTACAATATTAATTTATATTTTTATTATAAGTGGACGTGTGTGTGAGAAAAATGTGTGCCATTTTTCCTTTTTTTAACATTAAACCCACACAGGAAACCCTAAGGTAAATAATTTCTCCTCGAGGCCAATGTCATCATTGGGTATACTGTGTCGAGAGTATTTATAGTAAAGAAAGGATAAGCAATTTTAGGAAGAAAAAAAGGTATGAAGGGTGGGTAGAAATCTGGGTCAGTGCGTCCAGAAGCGATGAACGTATGAATCGAATCACTGCGGTGTAAGGTGATGATAGATCGAGAGAGTCCGGCTGGGGAGCTCAAAGTGTCTCTCATCTGGCCTCTCCCGATCGGCGCGACACCCAGTAGGTGGGCAGACGCACTCGCAGCCAAAACTTCGATATACCTCACCCAATGAACCCGGGCTCCCCTGCTAAGTTACCTACCGTTGCCCACCACTCGGGGTGACCGATGGCAGAGGTGTTGGCTATCCGATGAATGATTCCCGGTACGGCGGTACCCATACCTGCCTCCCAAATCGAGATGGTTAATATAAAACAAACTTATAAATACCACAAAAATGTTTGTTTCATCGATTTTCATGCTATTATTTTTTAGCGCCGTTCAATGTTCATAAGACACTAAAAAAACACTAATTAAATGAAATATTGTTTTATGAAAAATACCAGTTCCCTTGATTTTATTGAAAGTATGGTCTGATGAGATAAGGTGGTTCGCGAGTTCAGAAAAACCAGTACCACTTACACAACGCAAGTGTTTTTTAAATCTAATGTTAACATTACGTGCTGTTTTTCCTATGTAAAAAGCAGGATACTCATTACGGGTAAGTTTATAAATGCCAGAGTGGCTTAAAAGATCATCTTTGTTTTTGGTATTAATCAATAATAATTTTCTATTGTTATCTCCCTCTAATATTTTGTTCTCTTTTCTCTCTCTTTTGTATTCTCTCCATTTACCTTCATTATTATTTAGTTATTATATATTCCCTGATGACGCTTGAGCTAAGCGAAATCGGTTGACGAAAAATAAAATGTATTCGTGGTTTATAACAAAGTGCTTGTTTTATTTAATATAATGTTAAACCACAAAGTGATTGCTTCTTATAAAAATAAATATTGTTTCCTACTTTCGAAGAAATAACTAAATTCATACAGTCCGTCGCATTTTCAACTAGGCCATATTACTTCGCTATTTCATGCACTCCTTGTATTACGACAACACCCCCCGTAGCGACGGAGTAACAGGTGGTTGTTGTAGCTTTGAATTATTAAACGGCGTTATTGATTTCGTGGTCTCGTACATTGTTTAATCTAGTTGCTATTCTATTTTTATGAGCTACGTTGGTTCCTGAAGTTTATTGAGCCTATGATTAATAGAAACAAATCACTCATTCGATATATATTTACTCATTTTAATTATAAGAACCTCCATGAATGGGTTAATGCAAAGTAAATAACTTTTAATAATTTTTGTTATACAGCATTTCTGAATCTAAATAAAACGATAATTAATTTTCTCATTCCGTCTATAGTTGAATTTATTTGAGATTCCTATTTAATATAATTATTAACATATTATAATTCCGAAATATTTTATGTTTGTTTTACTACAAAAATTAAAATAATTTGAATCGCAACTTGTATGTCCCAGTGGATAATTATTGTTATGAACTTTAATAGGAAAATTTATTTATTAAATAATTAAAAATATACTTTGTATACACCACGTTTTATTAAAATATATAAATATTTCTACATGTTTCGACAGCAATCCTGTCATCCTCAGGAATATATGAATACTGAAAAAGAAAATATATTTATTTTTGATTGCTTGCAAAATTTCCATTACAAATGTATAATCCAACGTGATTTTAATTGCTTTCTTTGAATTTTATAGAACAAGTTGGCGATAAAGTAAACAAATACATTATTGCATGCCGCCGTGCGCCAGTCATAGATAAGTCATGCAAAGTATTAATATATTTCTATCCAAGGTACACATGCTCGCTGTCGTATACTGTGCAACATAGTTGCATGCTTCTCATAATGTTTTTATTCAAATCTTTTATCGCGCTGTAAATATAATCGATATTATCAGATATGAACCGATTGATTTTAAGATCAATGTTACCACATTGGGAACGCAGCGATACTTGTAAAATGTGGAATGTTACGTATATAATTCGATATGTAGGTTCCCATAATACCAGTGGCGTGCATTGCTTTATCACCCAAAGCGGGCTGGATGTAGTTTTTTGAGTTGAGGTATCAATTGTACATTGAATCGTTTGAAAATGACTTTGAAGGATAAAACAGCCGTCAAAATAATAAGGAATTAAGAGGAACGGCTGCGCGGCCTGTTTCATACAAAACTTAATTTTGAATTTGAGGCCAAGATACTAACCTAAACCAAATGGTATTTATTTTCATTAAAAGGAATAGCAAATATCTAATACGGATTAGAAGTATTCCAGAGGCAACTTTATCAATTAATTGGGGCTAATGGTAATTAAAAAAAAATGTTTTACCCCATCTACTATGAAAATATAATGAAATATAAATAAAAAAGTATAAAAATAAGTAATGTGATGAATTTAAATTAAAATAAAAAAAAACGAATAATTTACATTGGAACACAAAATTCCGTATATAATTTAAATTATCGAACCGATAAAACATTTTTTTAAAAGATGTTTTGTTTTTATTTATTTATTTTATTTTATTTTCTGTAATCATATTTACATGGCAACTATGACCATTTAAAAATAGTACTGTGAACCCGCAAATAATTGTCATATTTCCCTCTAAAATCATGAAAAATTGATTACTTTAATGGCCTGTATTTCATACTTTAAAACAAAAATAAATAAAATTCTTCTAATTCATACTACATATTTACAGTACCTTTAATTAAAAAAATATTATTAAGTTTAGATGTGTATTTTGGCCTCAAATCCAAAAATAAGTTTTGTATGAAATATGGCGCCCGGCCGTTCCTCTTAAGTAGGTACATATTAATGTAAAATCCACAATCAACATTATGCCTATGTGCATATTATAAGCATGATGGAATTTACAATGTACTTAAATTTATTATACATTGTGATATGATGCGATTTTCTCCTTATTCAATATGCTATCTACAATAAATGACGTGATATTTATTCATTTTGCCTCGTCAGCACCTGCAACATTGTATGAATTAAGTGCAACTAATGTTGCCTATATGTCAGGCGCACCTACCGACTACATTAAGCATATGTGCATACTGCATAATGACATCAAGTAGGGGTAACCTAACAAAAAATGAAAGCAAAGCGCTCATAACGTAATGCATCATTTTATCGTTTTTTTTTAATCTGTATCTGTTCACGTACTTTATTTTGAAATAGTAAACTTGGGTGACTAATAGAGGATTGAACGCCGAAATATCTGGCTTATCGGAGAATTCTTTATTTTGATCTCGTCAAGAAATGAGTATTCATATTCAGTATATATCCCGTGATACTACAGGTCACCAGTAAAGTTTTTACTGGAAAGATTAAATAAGTTGACAGCCATACTAGCGTGTGTGCTGTGCTGTACGGAAGGTCTATTCACACGCGTGGAGAAAAGTACAGCACAGACAAAGCAGACGCAAGATGGCTGTCAACTGTGCATTGGCGACTGCAACAAAATGCTTGATGATTGTATAATCCTATTCCCATGTTTAATATTATTTTATAACCTATTTTTTCAGACCAATTCAATCAATTAATTGTTATTCACCATTTCGGTTTTAGCAATATCAGCGTTTTTATTATTATGACAGCTATTTCGGCTTTTAAGGTCATTTTTAAACTGCGGATAATACGCATTGCGACAACTTTTTGTACGATTTTATTTACTCCCACCCAATTCTAATTTGGACGGGTGTTAAAAATAATTATTTATTATTGGTAAAACCGATTTAGTTCTGTATTCTGTGAGATTTTTCGAAATATTCTAGCTGATAATCTCGAGCGGTGCTGGTCCGTGCATGTTCAGATACGGTACGCTTACGTACGTTGTAATATCAACGTGTTCATGGATAATGTATGCAACTAATGTTGTCGTGTCTGTACTATTAAAGTTCGTAATACTCATGCATCACACTGTGAATGGGCTATTTACAAAAGTCGAACGTTTATTTTTCGTACTTATATTATAGTAGAATACCAGTTTTTTGACATATCAATGTTTTATTACTTTGTAGGATAAAATAAAACCCAGCCACAAAAAAAATGTTACAGTGACTATTCGCACTTTGTCGTCATTTATCAATACTTCTCCCACTCGTACCCGGGGAATAAAACCAATTGCTTTTCATATTTCCTCGCCGCAAATGCCGTATTGGAGGTAAAACAATAATATAATTTAAATTTGAGTTGAATACATCATGCTCACTGTTTGATTCACAAATGTGCACGGATTGTAAAGAAACCGCATTTCGTTTGACGGAACACAGAAAAATTCCGATTATTATTCATGCTTCCCTGGTATCAAATGCTGTTTACGAAGTCTGGAGGAATTCAATTCAACTGCTATCGAGCAAAAATCATGTTTGAGGCAGAAATGTGCACTGTTCCTTGCAAACAAAGAAGCCACTTGTTGTCACGAAGAAATGAAAACAGACCGACTACTTTTCATGTGATCCTGGTGAACAAATTGATATCAGCACTCCGATATTTTTCATTGACTTTATTATGAAGTACAGAGCATCCGTTCCACTAAGAGAACAAACGCGCACTGCTTAACTGTTCTGCTGGAATATCTTATGCAGTACGTCGCGTCAGTCTGTCTCAACATGCGGAAATGCTATTTCTCTCTCACACGTTTGTTCAGTTTATTTCGACCTCTTTAACAATATGCGATCTTGGTAGAAAACGCGGGACCGTGCAACATTGTTGCGTGCATTTAATTGCTCAACTTTAATATAACTTTGTGTAGGTACATACATTTTACGCAGGCCAGAATTACGTAAACGTTTGTCAATCGTATCGACCATTTAGATTTTTTCGCCGCAGCAATATGAATGGGAATAACTAAGTTGATAACCATCTTGCCATTTCTGCTTAGTGGTACGTACAGAGGATGGAATGCTATATAATCCTCTATTTACCCCCTTGTACATGTTTCTTGATTCATTTTCGTTCATCCACTTTTTCACGCATTTTTTTTAAATTTATTAATACATTTTTATGGCACATACATTTATGTAAACATTGGTACAAAGGTTATAAACAGGTTTTTTTATAGATATATATATATATATATATATTTTTATAGTCAATTATATATATTTGAATACATGTATATAAATGTATGTATATTGTAAATATAGCAAAAAATCCCACACAGGCAAAGCAAGTGGGTGGATATACTTGGTAATAGTTAGTGGCAGTAAAAAATGAGTTTTTTTTATGGAAAAAATTATTTTTTATTTTTATATTTTGTTACGTAACAAAGGGAAGATCCTAGAATACTTCTAGCTTCTTGTGGCAAGGAATAGCCCGGCAGCCAATAAAACAACGGCCCGCCGAAAGTCACAATAATCAACCAATGAGGGCAGACGGAAAAGATCATTACTGACCGCATGGAACGGCGTAGCTCGCGAAGCGACTCCGCCGTCCGTGAGCCACTCTCTTCCTGACCTCCGAACTTTCACCAGCGTGCTCCGTTAGAGCTCACGGCTCGTTTCACTTATTGCATCATTCGAGTCCACAATTGGAAACATCAATTGCATGGGGGCTTGTGCCTCCTAGCAGATCCCATACTACCTTGTAAAACACCTAAAATGGTATCCTTTTTTAACTGTTAACTCAGTGTGAAGATATTCAACGCCTGTGCTAATTGTACGCTTGTACACAGTCAACCCCACGGCAGCGTCGCTGAACCATCATGCTCAAGTAAGCTGCCAACACCTTCTCTCATTTTATGTGCTGTACTTGTGTGTCTTCCCTCATTAACTTGCCCGGTTAGAATTCCTTCAGAGAGAGGAATAGTCTAAGTCTAGAACAGAGTATGTGGAAACTTCTTGGCGAACCCTGCATATAACTTGTATGACCATGTCCTGGTTACAATAAATTCTGAACTGAAAGTACGCCATCTCGTCATTTAAAGTTGAATAGCATGCCTCCCCTTCAATTATAAGGCCGCGCCCGGCTCATATGACCTTGAGAGAGAGAGGAAATCTCCTTGCTGTACCGATACTGAGCTAATGTCCTGACGACGCCGGAACCCACCTAGAATACGATCTCCGGGTGAGTCACACTGTTATTCTTGCACCACCTCTCATTTGCCCACAGTCCTCCTCATCTTTTCCCCCAGTTCCCACTCCTTATACCGCTGCCATTTCTAACTGAAGCCCAAAAGTGATGTTTATTTCTAACTGCAATAATTTGTTTATAAATATTTACTCATATACATATATATATCTATATTCCATATATCTATATCTTTGCAAGTTTACAAATTAAGCGAGTTTTTACTTAATAATGATAACCGTATAAGTTTGTAAAAGAAAACCAGATAAAACGTAATATAAAATTTTTGCTTATTTATTATAATTTATTTTTTTGGTTGAGAGAAAAAACTATATTTTTATTAATACTAGGATGTTGAAGGTAAGTAAAATAAAAATTTGATAAGAAAACGAAAATGAAGAAAAGGAAATGGGGAAAATAGTTATGCTTATTTTTCACTTGCAAGTTATGCAAGTTTTCAGTTCGATGAATGAGAGCAAAATTATAAACGATATTAGACCAACTTTGGTTTTAACATAAGTTTTTTGTAGCGATCATATTCAGATACATTAATGGCGAATAAATGATTTATTTTATTTAATGAAATGCAGATAAAATATCACTTTTTTGGGTGAGATCAGGTTGATCCCGAAATACAGATATTCTAAACAAAAACATGACATAAGTCAGGGATATATTGAGGTGTGCGAACAGGTGCTCATCATCTGACGTGATCTAATGGAACATTTCAGATATAAAGACAATTTATTTTCAAAAATACGCCTTAGAATAACAATCGTGATTGATAGAACAGAAGATAACCATTTTCCTGCCACTTTGATTCACACAACATTGCGAGAAAGGTTGCATCGTGCGAAATGTATAAGGTTGAAGGAATTTTTGAACACTTATAAGACATTCATACTTTTTGTTATCTAGAACCACATGATATAAATGGTACAAAAAAATGGTTTATGAATATTGAAGTATGTATAGATACCTACATACTTCAATATTCCCCGGTGTCCTCACGTTTTTAATAGAAGATGCTCTGAGGAACTAGATTCACTGATCCTTTCAGCACCACCAACATCCAACATCCAACATTTCCACACGGTTGACATATGTCACATGAGAACAGGTCGCTTCTACGACTCGTTTTTGTGTTCAACAGCTCGGCTGTGGAATGATCTGCCGGAATCTGTATTTCCTCCATCCTACACATGGGTCTCTTGAAGACCCAAGTTCACTCCTTCCTATCCTCTAAAAGACCCTCCACACAGCATTCCCAAAGATGATATAGGCCTTGAGGGAAATTATTTCCCTTGGGGTCTCCTGTGTGGAGTTACTGTAAGAAAAAAAATGTTTTTCACGGATGAAAGTGGTAATGACTTCGTAGTAGAAGTATCTAGTATCTTTGCATGTGTGGTATGCATCCTCAAATTTGCCAATTTCTGGGCTTTTTCCTGTTACAACTTTAACATTTTTAGGACTGGTCAACAGATTGTGTTGGCTTATTGCCCTTATCCGTGATACTTACTAACTTGTATTTTTCATTATGGATAACAATGCCAAATCGGATTTTAAAATAAATATTTTTAACAAGGTTTAAATGATTGTATTAAATAAACCATCAAACAAACGTCCTGGGTAATTTGTACTATCCTGGAGATAAAATTCAGAAATACGCAGTTTGTGCCTTGAACAAACTATTATTGCAAATAAAAAAATACGAAAACACACTGGAATTCTAGCAGGGTCCCATTTCCAAGCGATGGAGCCAATTCCTGATTTTTAGATTTATATTTTCATTTTAGTATTTTCCCTTTTCTGTATTTTTACAAGCATAATATTTTTTATCTTTTAAGATATAATAATATGGAGTTCGTGAAAATGCGCCACCCTCCCTGAGATCTGGATTTAAAAACAACAAAAATTTCAAGCAGTCATAGTTTTGATAAAAATACGGGATCAATATTCTTGCCATTTTTATTTTATTTTGTTTACTTTTATTTTTACACATATGTTTTCAATAACGTAATTTAATTTTAGAACCGTGGGTAACGAATTTTATGGCTCTAGCTATATATTGTTTTGTGGCACCAAAGTACAATAATGTATCGGAACGATATATCGTTCGGTGGCACCAAAAGGGTTAAATACGTCTCCTTTCACCCCTCCCTCCATCTCTATCTTTCCCCCCACTCTTTATTAATCCGTGGTCACGCCCCCACTTCCACTGTGACACCTATTATGTATGTTCAGAAATGTACACATCTAAATTGATAAAATTTCGAATAATACCATACGTTATAAAACATAGTATAAGATATAAAAATAGAAGAACAAAAATAAAGCAAGTTGAAGTATTTCTAATAATAATAATATTTATTTGAAACACACATTCTTTTACAGGAATATTTAAGAAGGCTTTGACTGTCCAACTAGGAGCAAATCCCGTTTTACGACAGTCAAATTGATAAGATTAGTTCATATTAATATACATATACAAGAAATAATATAAAAGAATCCATAAAGTAAATTTAAGAAAAAAATAACACGACTATTTTCCATGATGTGATAGAAGATGACTGATTTGCTTTTTAAAATACGCGAGGTTGTTTATAAATATGTCTATCGTCTCATTCTACTCGTGTATCATTGTACGATCTATACTTTCGAGACATTGGATTGAAATAGGCAATATTGTTATGAAATAATTCAAGATAAAATGTTTTAAGAAACCTTAAATCTTTTGGAAACTTTTATGTGATAACTCCTTAGACAATGCGTCGTGTAGTCAATAATACATCTTTGCGTGCAATGAAAATGGCCACGAAAGTTCACATTGTCCAAAAAGGATATTTAACCATAGTAGTGCATAACCGGAAAACACACCAAATATTTTCCTTAAATTTAGTAGATGGGAGGAGCCAGTATCGGCAGGAAAATGCATTCCTGTGTTGTGTATCCCGTTTCCCGCAGCCTTACACCCGCTAAGTCCTTATGCGCTCCCTTAAGAGTGCAAGTCACGCGCAGCATTCAAATCACGAGTCGCATCAGATTCATTAAATCACAAAAAAATTTATTTTTGGTGTTTAATATGAAACCGTTCTATGGTAATTTTAATTTAAAAAAAGTGTTGCATCTGAAAAAAATGAGGAAGTAATTTCTTTTGATATTCTACTTACTGTTATTTTCATCGTAATACAGCTTCAAAATGCACTAGTGTAACTTATTGCCCCGTGTACTCGTCCGTCGATAAATAGATTTGATCATATTTGAGAAATTCTCTATTTAGTATTCACCATGAAAGCCTGAGAATCACTCCGTAGTGTTTCTGCACTCCTAATACAAAATAGAAAAACTCGCCCGCCCCCGACCCGGCTCCGTCGTCACTGTTTAAAAAAAAGTCAATAGATGTCCTATATAAAAATCGGATAGGTATATCCGAGACACTATCTAACAAAGAAATTCGGGTAGAATCTTGAAGTTATGATGAAAAGGTAGCACTCAAAAGTATATGGGGATTTATTGAAGATGATATTGACGGATCTTAGAATCGTATCTTTTCGGTTTCATGTCATTTGAAGGTGAGAGACCACCATTCAGAATTGAAACGTTGGTTGAAATGGCCTTTAGTCGTGTTTGGTGACTAGATCTGAATAGCCAGGTATTTCCCCACCTTCTTCTTCCCCTTATCCTTCCCCTTCTCCTCCCCCTCCACAATACATTCAGCCTCACAACATTCCCCAAATGGGGATGCCATAGTCTCACGAGCTCCAGACGGTTGTGAGCAGTTAGATCTCTTGTACGGTATTCATATAAATATAACAAAAAGTTGTCAATATTATCTGCAATGATTAAAAATATATTACAATGAGGTTTATAAGCTTCAATAAGTTATTCCAAAATTGACAATTAATTAAAATCATCATTTGTATGATTCATACATCAAAGTATATTTGATCACCGCTGAAATATATGCTAGAGAGTTAGACATGACCTAACATATTGTCGCTTAGAAATAAATACTTACTTTAAAAATCTTCATTCTGTATTGCTAAACCATTTTAATGTTTTAAGAGTATATTAATGCTACCAATATTGCGGTTTAAATTTAATTTCTTCGCTTTGAAGTTTTTCGTGCACAAAAACATTCTTGGCATATATTTACCTAAATTCTTTATAACTGTAGGTAAAATATTATACCACAGAAATACGGAAATATGCCTAGTTTGGTTGTTCATAATGTATTATCGTGTTTTTAACATTGTCAAGTAAGTCCTTTTGTTCAATTTATTTTAATAACTATAAACCTCATTGTAATATTTAATCACTTAAGAAGATAGTATTAAACAATCCCAAATAAAACACATAACCGAAAAAAACAGAAAATAAAAGTGTATCCCTCGCAATTATTGGAGATAATATTGACAAGTCTTGAATGGTATGTTATCGACGAAGATGGCGTCAACTTAACTAATAATAATAATATTTTTATTGTAATTAAATTTAACTATAACTAGAATACATGTAAAATATAATAATGTAAGTGTACAGTGATTTATAAAGTAAAATAGAAAATAATATAATAATATAATAACAGTTATAGTTGAAGTTTCACATAACCCACCTCACTAGTCTAGCCTGTGTTGAGGCAGTAATTTTGCAAATTATTTTATAGTATTAAAATACCTATGAATATATACTTATATTAAGATATGCTTCGTAAATTGTTGAATCAATAATTTGGAATTTGTGTGAGTGCACCGGTAAATGCCCTATCATTACTTTTAATCCAATTTTTTACATTATTTTTAACTGGTCTCATTAGCTCAGTTGGTAGAACGGTTGTCCCGGTAAGACAGAGGTCCTGGGTTCAATTTCCAGATGCGAGTGATACCTTTTTATTTTCTGTGGTTTTTCTCGGTTTTGTGTTTCATTTCGGATTGGTTAAGTTTATCTTCTTCAATGACTAAATAATTTTTTTTTTGGATAACAAATGGTGTCGGTTATGTTAAATAATTTTGTCATGCATTGGACGCAACAAGGCGATCTATTGAAAACATTAATAAAAATAGTGAATGCCGTTATGGTACATCCATATACGAGCATCTCTTAATGACGATAAAAATAACTGCTTCAGCTATAATCAAAACATTCTATGACACTATTTATTCATTTCCTTCCAGCTACCAGGAAAGCATATTGGTTCTGGGTAAAATATTGTCGTGATAACTACACATACAAAAGTATATTTATAAACTTGATATATTTAGGTACTTACATGATTTGAAGACGAGCAAATGTTTTTTTGGTACTCTTCTTTGCCTATTGGTGAAAATTCATGAAAAAGAGACAGAGTTAGGTCTGTCACCTACATCTCTCGCAATAGTTGAGGGTACTTCAGAGTGAATTTCATGTGTTCACGTTGCAACCCTATTGATTGAATAATACATGGTGGATGAGAACAGGGTGATGAAATTTGAGGAAGGAGTCGAATGGTATTAATTTTTAATATATATCCCAAAGCCCATAGTCCTTTGAACATTACATTAAAAATAAACATTCTGCATGTCTTATATTTCAAAATAAGTTTTAGGCTGGGTTTATTTCAAATTTCAAATAGATGATCAACTCCCCTTTTTGACATTTTATCGCTCCTATAACACCGATCTCAACCCGTTTCAACTTTTGATTAAAACATGATCAGTTGTCGAGAATTCATTCCTTTTTCATTTCATTGCCGGCAACCCGGGCGTTTATTGGCATAAAATTTAAACATTTACATGTACTTTACCCGTCTCACTAGACGATGTCTGTTCTGAGACGGGTAACAAAATAAATATATAGATATATAAATGAGATAAAATACTTAAAAATACATAAAGAAAAGTGTAAAACATATAAAGTAAATTTTGAATACAAAGTTTAAACAGTGTAAATGTAAAGTTACAAAATAAAAATTAAGAAATTTAAAAAAAAAATTTAAAAAACCTAAAAAGGATTATTCAAGAGGGCATACTAAAAAATTTTAAATTAAAAATCATATATAACAGTAATAATAAAAACAATATCAGACTAAGGAGAGATTGCAAGTAATGTTTTGATGCAATTCCTTTGACTGTTCATTAGCCAAGAGTTGAAATTTTTATATAACCATTTTAGGTTGTTTTGCGTTATATGTTGAGAGGTAATAAGCTGTCGAAACACCCCAACCATAGTCTTGTAAGTAAAGACGGGTTGTAAAAAAAAGTTCCACGACAGTTGGCCCCCCGATAGTTGATCCCCCCGACAGTTGATCCCTCCGACAGTTGGTACCTCTGACAGATGATCCCCTAAAGGATTATTTCTGCTGTAATTCCTCATTTGTAAAGTAAGTGTGGAAAGAGGATATGCGGCCGTTTAACCAAAGTCGATATACTTATATTTGCAGGCATCTTAAGTGGAAATCCGCTAAATAAAATACTTTTATAAATAATAATACCGAATCCATACAGTGAGGATATATTGCCGAATAACAAAATACAACATACTTATATATGCAGTCAGCTTAGGTAAAATACGTTACAGATTCCTACTTGCACATAACATGACTAAATGTCCCCGAAGGGGTAAGCAGGGAGGGTTAGAAGGCCGTATATATGAAACAAGCCGATATACTTATATCTATAGGCGTAGGGTAGGGAGTAAAAATATTTTATGAGGCGAATTTCCACTCAAGACGCCTGCAAATACAAATATATCAACTTTGGTTATCCGGCCGCATATCCTCTTTGCATACTTTATTTATGAATGAGGACGTACAGCAGAAATAATCTTTTAGGGGATCAACTGTCGAAAGGGATCAACTGTCGGAAAGATCAACTGTCGGAGGGATCAAGTGTCGGGGGGATCAACCGTCGGAGGGATCTACTGTCGGAGGGTTAACTGTCGGGGGGCCAACTGTCGTGGGATCAACTTTCGGGTGGCCGTAAAAAATAGCTTCTCAAATAATGGGAAATTTTATGGAGATACATATTATTTAACAAGAAACAAAATACTTACTCTTTGTTTATAGTTAGGTAAACATAATAATACTATATGTATTAAAAATATTTCGACCTGAAGCAGTAGGTGCAACCCCTGCCCACTTGCGCACGCGCAGTAGCTCAAATTGTTGTAGTAGTAGTAGTACGTTTCAGATGCGAGTTTTATCGCGATACCACAAGTTATTAGTGTAAAAGTAGATAAAATTAAGGTTGTATATAAAAATAGACGGAAATGAATTTGGAATAGCATACTCTCAATATAACTTAAGGGAATATTACAGATGAAGTGCCTCGTTATTTAATCAATTGCTTTAGATCAGGACTGAAAATTGTGTGACGATGTAATGATTCCTCTGGATATTTATGTTCTCCCGGTAGCGTCATTCCAAAGGGGGGTGTGAGATCCATAGATACTCACGGAGTAACATTACAAGATTTACGATTTACTTAGCAAAGTGGTTATAGCGTTGAACCTATCTTAAGTTATATATATTTTTTAAAGTTCATGGAATACGATCATGGCGCAAAGATAATTTCTATATTATATAGTTAAATATGTTTTATATAATTTCTATAAGCATTCTGAAAACCAGCTACACCTCGCCTCCGGAATGTATAGCCGAGCAGTAACCTTTTTGCCAATTATAAAAACAATGTAAAACGCTCCAATAAAATATGTAAAATTTCAGCTTATTGAGAAACAAATGTTTTTAGTATTATTATTATCATTATTATATCACCATTGTCTCTGCAGAAATGGGCGGTCCGTTTGATAGATTAACTTATCTTAACAAACGGGTTGCAATCTTTAGAGTGGGAATGCTGTCATTGTTCTACGGGTATTTTAATGGAAGATGCTCTGAGGAATAAGAGTCATTGATCCTTTCGGCACCGGTAGATAGTCGAGAAACACTCCAAACGCGCATCGAACATTTGCCTACGGTTGACATTTGTCAAAAGTAGAACGGGTCGCTTCTACAACTAGTTCTTGTGTTCAACAGCTCGGCTGTGTGTTTCTTCCATTCTGCAAAATGGGTCTCTTCAAGACCCCTGTTCACTCATTCCTATCCTAGAAAAACCCTCCACACAGCATCACCAAAGATGATATAGGCCTTGAGGGAAATTATTTCCCTCAAGGAAATAGTGCAAAAAATGCATAAAATTGAAGTGATTCTTGACTTCCTACCGTTATATATAATACATAAATTACGTGATTTTCAATTATTGCATCCAACGATGATGACGAAACTAACCAGCAGTTGCCTGTGTGCGTCAGCCATCTCATCCTCTTACTGACCACTCCTTACATGCACTACTCGTAACTCACCCCTCCTTCCTTAAACTAAGTAATCAATGGTGACGAAACACTCTAATACTAATGCTGAACCAATTGAATAGTAACTATTGTATTTGTTTGACCGTTTATTCGAAATTTTAATAGTATATCTGCATGAAATAATTCTTTAAAAAAGTCCAACACATTAAATATGTGAAGCTTTTAGGCAATAATCGCAGCTCCAATGATTTCACGAGCAGTCTGACACTGACTCAAATAACGTAATTGAGTAAGTTTTATAAAAAAAAGTTTGTCTAGCCATAATGTTAGGTATAAAAGAATAATTACTTGCGCTCATTTGAAAATGACCCAATTCACAAGTTGACACCTACTAGACAGAATATTTATAAACCATTCCAGAATTGAACACACTGTAATTACCAACCTTCCTTCCAACCTTCCACATCTCTCTCTGCACCCAAATTCCTTCAGACTCGTAATATAGCCCAAATTACAAATTTAAGCAATACTCACTGCGAGCAGTTAAGACTCTTGTGTTTTACTTGCATGCAAAACAGATATTTTGACCTTCGCTTTCATAACCCTTGTGTTTCTGGTCTCCTGATATAAAGTGCCCACAGCGAGATAGCAACAGGTGTACGCTCGCTCTTCACTTCCTCGTCAATAAACTCTCTTCAAAAAAGCAGTTTTAGTATTAACGAATATTTGCTTTATTTTTTGTTATTTATAAGAACGCCCGAACAATATATCTAAAACTCTTTAAAATAATCCTTAGGTTTTCCTGTGAGTCAATGGTGGAACATGTATCTACACATACGAGATTCACAATGAATGATGGGATCGTTGTAACAAAAGTTCATTCAAAATTTATTTATTTTTTGTTTTATTTAAATAAGACAAAAAGTTCCGATAAACTATCTTTACGTAGAGTGATGTTGTTTGCTTGTCATTAAAATTCTTAAATGATCGTATTAATTCATGATCATGGGGATAAATCGTTAAGTTTTAACTTATTTTTCGAAGTATTATAAATGTAACTACCCATTTTAATTAAGTAATTTGCACCATCCGATGCTTGTTTCGCTATATTTAACCCATTAAATATAACATTATCTCCATGCTATAGTATACAACCCTCTTCAGTAAAGGGAGTTAACAGATCACCCTGTCAAGTGACCCATTATCGTTCCTCATCTTCATAACTATTTCAATTTCGGATACGAATATCTCTGGTCTTGTTGAAAGTCTCCGATCGAAACGTAAGCCGTCTCAAGTTTATGTTATCCTGGTATCGCTGAATACTAAGTTGAGCTCCCCCGCCACGCCTCCGAGGGCAAGACTGTGCGAAGAAGATGGATATCATAGCTCCCTAGGTTTATGTTATCCTGATACCCTGTTACATTTACACGAATGCTTTATCCTTGGGAGATACTCTGTTGTCTCTATATTGGAAGGGGGTGTAACCGAATGCCAAAAATATTTCATATAGGCAAAATGGAGGTGGCTCGTATTATTTCTTTTAAATAATTTATACTTAAGATGATTTATTTTGATTAAGAACATTTATAGCTCTTTCCACTTCTTTATAATCAATCGCATTAAGTAGAAACCTATCATAAACAAGTGAAAAAAAGATTTTAAAGGTTTTTAATAAAAAAGCTAGCACTCCACAATACAGTGCTGATACCAAACCTGATATATGGTAGTGAGATATGAAACTGGCAGAGAAAGGATGAAAGTGTAGACTTAATGCTATAGAATATCGACGGCCTCCATGGTCGAGGGGTAAGGCTCTCGACTACGAATCCGAAGGTCGCGGGTTCAAATCCCGGCGTGCGCAAGTAAATTTTATTTAATTAATTTGTGTTGTTTCACAATTAATTAATTTAAAAATAATATATAGTATATTTGCGCACGTTCCAGAGTGGAAGATACTCTCAGTATCGCCCTGGTGAAAGACCACCATTCAGAATTGAAACGTTGCTTGAAATGGCTTTTAGCCGTGTTTGGTGACCAGATCTGAATAGCCAGGTATTTCCCCACCTTCCTCTTCCCCTTCTCCTTCCCCTCCCAATACCTTCAGCCTCACAACATTTCCCCAATTGGGAATGCCATAGTCTCACTGGCTCCAGACGGTTGGGAGCAGTTGGGACTCTTGTGTGCGGTATTCATAAAAAAAAAAAAAATAGAAAAACTATGTGAAAAATGTTTAGATTTTCAAAGAATGCAAGGCTAATGTAATGAGTGATATTGAGAAAGCGACGCTTAGATAATCTGGATATACGAGTATAGAGTGGATGAATGAAGATGTTAGTTTAAGGATATTATAAGACGCTAATATGAATGGAAAAAAAGCCGGAGATACCCGAGAAAGACATGGCACGATCAAGTTAAACAAATACTTGTGTCGGGCCATGTCAAGAAGAGTACGTATGAGACGAAGTATGAATGTGAATGAACCAATGAAGGTGTGCCAAGATCGAGTCATTTGGTGGTCCGTCATCTTTGCCCACACCTCCTGAGAAACGGGGTGATGGTTGATTAGTTAGTTTTAATAAAAAAGTCATAATAAATTGAAAAAAATTACACTGAATATAATATTTTCGTAGTAATTTTTTTAATCAATTTAAAAAAAAATTAAAATAACTATAATCAAATCAATTTTTTAAAATGGGCACACAGAAGCGCATCATGACGTAATATTATGTATTTGACGTGAATAGTATGCTGGAAAATCACCGTAAATATATTTACCCGGGACGATTCTGCACTCCCAATCCTATTAAATGCAGCCACGCCCCCACGGTTTTGCAAACGAAAAATATATTGAATACAAATTAATAATTTCGTGGTCCGCCTTCTCTACCCACCCCTGCGGAGAAACGGCGTGATGATTGTTTACTTAATTTTATAAAAAAAAGTCATATTAAAAGCAAAAATAATTACACTTAATAAAACATTTACGTAGTTATTTTATTGATCAACGTGTTTCGAGATGTACACGTTTTGTTGTAACATATGTAACCTTAATAATATTTCCACTGTAGCAAGTGTATCAATTAACAGAATATCCCTAGAATTTGTGTTACTAATTTGTTATATAACTATCGAGTATGGGAATTGATTATGTATTCGGGATAGGATATAGATATTTTTAAATGATTCATCAATTTCAAAACTATGATCACCTCAAATATTTAAAATGGGCACACAGAAGCACATCGTGAATAGTATGCTGCAAACTCACCATAACCAGATTTACCCTTGACGATTCTGCACTCCCAATCCAATCAAATGCAGCTACGCCCCCACGATATTTCCGTGTTATGAAAATGAAAAACACCCGTTTCCACTTTTGTAACCCTATTTATCGTTGGATACCGTGTAGCAACAAGATGAAATAATATATTTTGTTGCGAAAACTATACCACATTACCATTTTTTTATTAAATTTAATTATTATATGTATCCTGATGACGAAAGCTTCGCTTTAAAACAAACAAAGTATTTTTTTTATATTACCATATCATACTGCCATCTGACGACAATTGCAGTAAAAATTCAGATAAGAAACTTTTTGAAAAAATGGAGAATCGTGTTGTCATTGTACGAGTATATAAAATATTATTGCGTATTTAATGATTATGGCCTTCGTGGTCGAAGGGTAAGGTCATTGACTACTGAATGCCGAAGTTCGCAAGTAAATTTAATTCAATTTAATTGTGTGATTTCACATTTAATTAACATAAAAAATACGTAGTATACATGCGGCACGTTCCAGTATGGTATACGGGTATACTCTTAGCATCGGTCTGGAGAAAAACCACTGCTCAGGATCTTATCGTTGCTTGAATTGGTTATAGCCGAGTTTGGTGACCACATTTGAACAGCCAGGTATTTTCCACTTTCCTATTCATCATCTTCATTGCCTCCCGACACCCTTTAGCCTTACAACCAATTGGAGATGCCATATTCTACCTGGCTCCGGTTAAGAAAGAGTTATTTAAACAATTGCTTTAGATCATGACTGGAAATTGTGTGATGACATAATGATTCCTCTGGATATTTATGTTTTCCCGTTAGAGTCATTCCAAAAGAGGTGTGAGAATCCATAGATCTTCACAGAGATCTTTTCAGACAATCGTATCCATAAATTGAAGAAATTCACCTGGAAATTGCTTAGCTAGGCTAGCCGGTTAGTACTTACCTAAAGTCATTAAACAAATAAAATAAAAAATTCACGCATCGGTGCGCAAATGCGTCCACAGCCCGCAACACTGTAAATAATCAAAGTGTAAAATAAATAAAAGTTAATATTTATTAAAAGCTTCTTACGCTTTTTAAGGTAATTTTATAGATATTTTTGAGTCCTAAAATTCATTTTATAAAGACTTTCCAGTCCTAAAAATTATAAGCATCTCAATAAATACCAACTCTTCTTGTGCCACCAATGTTCTAATAAATGTAACATCAATAGAAAAGGAGCAACAAATAACCATGTAAAACTATCATCTCTATAAATAAATTTTCTAATAAAACTGTGTTCACCTGAAGCGACCTGCCAGGTAAGTATGTTTTTCTGTATCTGTTTGTACATAATTAGTTAAGAAATATTTGTGCAGCGCCCTTGAGGTGATTTTTCACAAAAACGGCGCTATACAAATCATCCAATTATTATTATTATTATTAGCTTTATAAGTTTTACGACTTACGTAGCAGAGTGGTTATAGCGTTGGATCTATCTTACGTCATATTTTTAAAAGAGCTCATACAATACGATTATGGCGCAATGATAATGTTTCGTATTAAATACATATAATCTAATTATCTAAATTTGATGAATCAATTGCATCTGATTACGATGTCTGACAGGAGAGATAGAAATAATTACATAGACGAAGGGAAAACCATGAAAGACAAAGAAGGTAACAGAACGTCAAGTGAAGTGGCGGATGAATGGAAATATGTCCAAAATTTGAATATAAGTTGATTTTTTTTTATCAAATCCCTGCACTGTACTGTACTGTACTGTTCTGTACTGTACTGTACCACCCATCATAAAATACGCTTTTCTTTTAGAGCATAAAGCAATCATAAAAAAATACCAGGTTTATATAATAACTCCAAAAATATGTGTTTTGCAATATTGTGTCCTCTGCCTGCAGAACCGCGTATAAATTTCACTAATAAACAGTGTTTATCTCAAGTGACCTGCCAGGTAAGTATGGACACGTATATTTTAACGAGGCATCACGTTCATAGGTCAAATACATTGTACAATTTATTAGCCATTATTAGTAATAATAGATTGTCTATAGTTAGTGATAAGATAGAGCATTGGAAAACAAAAACAAAAATTTCCACAGCGCTCCTGTGGTGACTTTTCTCAAAAACGGCGCAATACAAATAAACCTTATTATATATACCATTATTGTTACTGAAAATTTTAAAAAAAGGTTTGAGAAAATGTGAAATTCAATACCATACTGGTGAGTAATCTTTTGTCTTTATTTTTGATGTACATATTAATTTATGATCATGGGGGTACGACATTAATTTTTAACTTATTTTTAGAGATGTTATAATTGTAACTACCTATTTAGTTTAGTATTTTGCACCATTCGATTCTTTTTTGGCTATATTTAGCATTAATTATAATAATGTCTCTATGCTGTTATACACAACACTCTTCAGAAAAGGGAATTAACAGATCACCCTGTCAAGTGGCTCATTATCGTTCCTCATCTTCACAACCATTTCAATTTCGGATTCGAATATCTTCTGGTCTTGTTGAAAGTCTCCGATCAAAACATAAGCCGTCGCAAGTTTATGTTTTCCTGGTGTCGCTGAATACCAAGTTGTGCACCCCCGCCACGCCTCCGAGGAGGAGACGGTGCGAGGAAGACGGTTATCACAGCTCCCTAGGTTTATGTTATCCTGATACCCTGTTACATTTACATGAATCCTTGGGAGACTCTGCTGTCTCTATATTGGAAAGGGGTATTACGGAATGTTAAAAATATTTCATGTCACAGGCAAAATGGGGATGGCTCGGATTATTTATTATAAATAATTTATATTTAAGATGATTTATTTTGATTAACAACATATAAATTTTTTTCCACTTCTTTATAATCAATTCTATTAACTAGAAACATATTATAAACAAGTTAAAAAAAAGGTTTTTAATGAAAAAGTTAGCAGTCCACAATAGTGTTGGTACCAAACTTGATATATGGTAGTGAGACATGAAACTGGCAGAGAAAGGATGAAAGTGTAGACTAAATGCTATAGAAATGAGATTCCTGAGACGTATGTGCTGTAAAACCATGTATAACTATGTGAAAAGTTTTGAAATTTTTAAAGAATGCAAGGCGTAAGCGTAATGAGTAATATTGAGAAATGGACGCTTAGATGATCTGGGCATGTAGAGCGACTGAACGAGAAAAGGAGGATAAGGAGAATAAGGTGAATGAAAGAGGAAGACCTGGACGCCCTCGGTAGACATGGGACCATCAAGTAAACCAAATGCTTGCGTCGGGCCATGTCAAGAGTTAGAATAACAAAAGAGTACGTATGAGATGAAGTATGAATGTGAATGAAGCAATGAGGGTGTACCAAGATCGAGTCATTTGGACGTCCGTCCTCTCTGCCTATCCCTACGGAGAAACAGGGTGATGGTTGGTTAGTTAGTTTTAATAAATAAAGTTATAATAAAATGAAAAAAAAATTACACTGAATCTAATATTTTCGCAGATATTTTATTAATCAATTTTCAAAAATTAAAAAAAAATGTAATTACTGATTTTTTTATTAATTTTTGCACACATAGAAGCATCATGGCGCAATATTATATATTCGATGTGAATAGTATGCTGCAAACTCCCGTAAACAGATTTACCCGTGACGATTCTGCACTCCTAATGCTATCAAATGCAGCCACGCCCCCACGATACTCTGGTTCCGTGCTATGCAAATTCAGAACACCCATTTCATTTCACCCAGTCTCAGATTCATATAAGAAACTTTTCGAAAAAATATAACGTAACTCACGGAGAATCGTGTTGTCGTATGTAAAATAATATTGCGTATTTAAGAGGAACGGCTGTGCGGCCTGTTTCATACAAAAATTAATATTGGATTTGAGGTCAAAATACTCAAATAAACGTAATGAACTTTTTTTTTGGATTAGAAGTAATTTACTAATTTTTGTTTTGCATTATGAAATATAGGCCAGTAAAGGAATTGATTTTTCGCGATGTTGGAGGCACTTAAAAAAAAAGTTTTACCCCATCTACTTTGAAAATATAAAATAAAAATAATAAAAAATAAAATTATTGTGGTGGGAAATATATAGAATGCACAGTATTCGATATATTCCAGATGACGAAAGCATCGCTTTCGAAACATCTTCATACGTATATATTAATAAAGTGGTGAGTAAAAGTTTTTTTTTTTTAATTTTACCCCTCGACCATCCAAGTATGTTTTTAATAAATTTATCACCATCAAGTGAATACCAATCTTTTGAAGAAATTATGTATATTTATGATTTCGTCAAAATATTGGTATTCACTTTGTGGCGTCATTATTAATAAATTTATTAAAAACATACTTGGCGGCCTCCATGGTCGAGGGGTAAGGCTCTCGACTACGAATCTGAAGGTCGCGGGTTCGAATCCCGGCGTGGGCAAGTAAATTTTATTTAATTAATTTGTGCTGTTTCACAATTAATTCATTAAAAATTAATACATAATACATTTGCGCACGTTCCAGAGTGGAAGATATCGCCCTGGTGAGAGACCACCATTTAGAATTGAAACGTTGCTTGAAATGGCTTTTAGCCGTGTTTGGTGACCAGATCTGAATAGACAGGTATTTACCCACCTTCCTCTTCCCCTGCTCTTTCCTATTCCCAATACCTTCAGTCTCACAACATTTCCCAATTGGGGATGCCATAGTCTCATTGGCTCCAGACGGTTGGGAGCAGACGTGACTCTTATGCGGTATTCATGTAAAAAAAATATATGTACTTAGTATTCACCACTTTATATATATATACATAGATATCTACATGTGTCGAATGCGATGCTTTCATCATGAGGAATATTCATTCATTCCGAACGATGAAATCATCGCTTTCGGAACATGTAGATGTCAATATATATTTATAAAGTGGTGAGCACTAAGTAAAGGTTTTTAAATTCATTTATTATGAATGTTTTTTTGTCACTGCTGTTTTTTTTTCTATAATCATTGTCATCTACGCTAGCGAAGCGACGTCACCGACTGCAAAATGCAATTGTGGACCTACATTTTAAATTCAGATCGGGCACAATCTGGCTGTTGCTATGCAGTTTTCAGCGGTTGACCAGGATGAAAGAAGTGTACATGGGTATTTTTCTCCCGTGTAAAATACTCACGACGATTTTATTTTCTTTCTCACATGGTTTACTTTCGGTAGAGGGAGGCAGTTATATAACTTGCATATCTCAAAAAAGTCATGAATTTTGATTAATATCAGACAAAATCATTCTATATTCAGGAATAGCAGACATTTTTCCGGATGCGCATAAATATGGAAATGAAGTTTTAAGGTTATGCGTTGAGATGTGTTATTTTTCCTCCTCCTCGAGTGAATATTTCATATAACCTAGCTGGGTTCATCATCAAGAAACATCAGGGCATTTACTCTTAAAATAAGGAAAAGATTTGCCACTGATGACGTAATATATCAACGCATATTGCTTTACCAAAACCTTAAGAATGAGCTGTAAATTATGTTTATAGCATTGATGACTTTTCCAATTCCGTCCTGTTACATTTTACTCACGTAACCTTCTGTTCTCCTGGCTGCCAACCATTCTCCCCTTCAGTGAACGCCCAAATCAGGTGGAGCCTGCAGAAGTGACCGCCCATTCGACACATACATGTAACTATCCATTACAGCAGGAGGGCGGAGTGCATTTTTGCGGGAAAATGCCGTCGTGTATTTACTTTACACGTCTTGCAGTACTTGAACCTGTGGTGTCCCTATGCTCTCCTGGGAATCAGCTTGCCATAAAACGTAAGCACGTGGCGCATTTGAATTTTTATTTCATGATTTAATTGTGCTCAGAAGTACTTTTCTATCTGTGTACATAAAAATGAATCTTTGTCGGTCTGTCCTCGATTACTTGACTAGTTTCGATGAAAATACCAAAGTTTGTTCTTAGTAACGGGAAGGTTTAGAGAGTTATGGTTTGAATGAAATCCAATATGCAAAACTGTTTCTAACAAAATTGAACACATTGAACCCGCCATGTTGTATTGAGGTTAGGCCATAGATATACCACTCTGGTTAGCCACAGATTACGTATTCAAAAGAAGAAGGAAAACACAATTGAGTGCCTACTTTAGAACTTTATTGTTTAGAAATGTTTGGAATGAAGTTTTTCAAAAGAATGTTTATTTTCTTAGAGATAGTAATATTTGTCACAGGGTATTGCATTAGCTATCAAATCAATTATGGCATCAAAAGGATAAGAAAGAATTCACAATTTCTAAACTTTACTAACATAAAAAAAAAGAGTAATGCCGGGTACACATCATCTAGTATTGTATTAATAATAATATTATCAAACATTTATATAGCGCAGTTAAAGCATTAAAGTATTAAACACAGTTCCCTATTTTTTAAACAGTCAAAGGATTAATTCAGCTCACTTGGAGATTAAATAAATCCCATTACTCATTTCAATTGCGGGCTTAAATATGGCACGCGGTGGGAGAATACCTCCGTTCTGTTCTGCGCTCCTGGTAGGCAAAACTTTAAATGTCGTGCTAGTAGTTTTAGAAAAATCTACGATTCTTGGATAATTTAGCGCTGTTTTTGAGAAAATCACCCTTGACTGCGGGTATCTAGTAATTGTTAAGTTGTTAGTTTAATACTTTAATGTAATTTTGAAAATAATTATCTTTCGAAAAACTCGCGTTATATTTGATGAAATTTTCGTTATCAACTAAATCGGTGGTATTTTTTAACAAAAGTGTGTTATGTTCCCAAATGTAACCAAAGTTGTAGGGAAGTATTTTTTTTTTTTTTAGTTAAAAAAATGTTTTTTGTTATCAATTTTTTTGACGTTATGTTTTTTTTCTTCTTTAATCCAAAAAAGAAGGACAGTACGCGACGTTTTCTACATGAGATTAGCTTTGTTCCATTGTATGGATTGAAGCCTGTCAAAATCATAGAGACCGAAATTACTTTCCTATAGTAATTTTTTCCTATAGTAATTAAAACCAGAAAGTCGCGTGAAAAATACTGTAAATTGGAAAAATTCTACTACCTTTTAATAACAATAGTAGTTAAAGGGGAAAACATATTATAATATTATAATTATAATTCATATTACGAATGAATGATTTTTTGCTTTTCTTTTACGATTTTATGGAGAAATACGCCTAATTGGTTGAAAACAATATTCATTCTGATACTCGGTAAAAGTCGATAAAGAAAACTAATATTTTTCATAATTTTCGAGAACTACGACGAGTAACAGGACGAATTCAGTCCTAAACGGGGTGAGAAATTAACCTCATTCTGTTTTGTTCTCCTGGTAAGCGAAACCTGAAATCCGTTAAAAACCGAAAAAAACTGGAAAACTTTTTTTTATGAGGTGTAGAAATAAAATAAAACTGTTTCGTAACAATTAGGAATTTTTTTAAAGCAAGGTTTTAAATCCCATGCAATCCAAAGATAAATTAGTATACTGTGTTTCCTAATGGCGAAGGCTTTCGAAACATGTTGATATTTGCATATTAAAAACAGTACCGTAAACAAAGTATTTCTTATTAATTTAAAAAATAAGATTAATTAAAATAAAATAATGTTTTCTTGTACTTCTTCTTCCTCCAGCACAAACAACGAAATCCGACAGTTTCTTATGTTACCAGGGTGGCATAGGAGGTAATGTGTTATCGCCGTTATCCCGCCTTTCTCTCGACATACAAAAAATGCTATTTGGTTGACAACGTGGTGGCGCGAATTGCAACCTGAAATACTTTCCGTATAGATATTGATTCAATTGCCTCATGTTACAGGATGTCATAAGTCACGAGAGGTAAGCCAGTATCAGATATTGTTGGGCTAGGCTTCGAACTGCGTGGGCAGCTAGCCATCTTTCTACAAGGGAAACATAAGAGTGAAGGGGTCAATTTAATATCTCGCGAGAAGTAATGTTTACATATAAATCAGTCAGCCATAACTTAAGTTATTTGACGTAAAGTGATAATTTATTTGTCATTTGAAATTCTTTTGGTAAAAGGTTGAATGTACGAGAACCAATAAAATTTGTGTGTGTGTATGGATAAATTTAGTATAAGACAGAATAGAATTAGCGGTTTTATTTACTCTGTATAATTAATAATACATATACGGATATGGCAAAGAAGTGAATAAAAACAACCGTAGAAATGTGATAAAATCACTTAACATCCACGCAGATTAGGTATACAAACAATTTGTTTAGCATTTTTCAAAAAATATTCAATAAAAACAAGATGTTATACTATAATGTCCCTCGATTAACGAGAGTAAATCTACACTGTAAATGTATGTTTCTAGTAACATTAATAATTAGTAATTAAAAGGTTAGAATATTTGTGGTAGCGATGAGTACAATGGCTCAATTGAATTGTGACTCTTTTTTGACAAATCTTGGAACCACTTAAGAAAGATTGTTGACTCAAAATCACCGTATAAGTATTTAATTTCTACAAAGCTGAATTGTGCATATGACGCATATTAAAGCAGTTGTTTTCAAGGTTCCACAGTTCACTGTGTAGAGATAAGAATAATTACCGGATTTACACGTGTGTAGGTACTGTACAGTACGACGCCTGACAGTCTGGCATCTGGACGTTTTGTACCTACACCTATACGCTGGGAGCTAGGAACCATGGGAGCTGGAAGTTGTATGAACTTTGGTATGAGCTCATGAACTGGGAGTCGGTTCTTAATATGTGCCGGCTCTTAAATGTTTAGCTGGTACCGGGACTTTGCATCTCAAAATCAAAACATTCTCGACCGGTGGAATTGTTGGAATTCTATTTGTATCAGTATAGACCAAGGCTAAGGAGGTGTTACAACCTGTTCGTATTTTAAAGGGGCGTCTCCAGGGATGCGCCCTTCTGTGCTTGTAACTAGGATACTATGAAAAAGAAGGTTGAATGAATGTCCTGCAAACTTACAGTAACCGTTTGAAAGGAAAAGCGCAGAATTCTACCACAGTTAGAGACTATGAAAAAAAGGAAGTTTTATGCTCTTACATCAATTCATATTAACATTAACATCAGTGGCGGTTCGTGGGTCCTAATTTGTGTGGGGCACACATAATATCTTCATACTAAATGAAGATATAAAAAGATTTTTTTGGTAACTTAATCCTTGGCTATGTAAAAAAACAACATATTTTTTACATAATTTCTAATATTAAGGATATTATATGAAAGGTACCAACATTTAAAATCTTCATAAATCCATTGAATAATTTTATTGATGTGATAAATAAGAAATAATAATTGATTAGAGATTATTCGCCAAAAGCGTACAATGTTCAATATACCGGTCCTCGTTGGATTAGTGAAATGGAGAGGGTTCAGTAGACACTTAGATGGGTGAACGCTTGAGAAGATAGCGTACCGTTGGCCTTTCTTTACCCTCTACTCAGCATCCACAAATATAATATAGGCGCTTAGGCAAATATTAAATAAATAGGCGGTATTCATATAAAAAAATAAATAAATGACATTTTTGGAAGTTTTAGAATTCAGGTAAAAGTAAACATAAAAATAAAAACTCATATTAGAGAGAGATAGATTCAAAACATTGAATTAAAAAAACAAGTGAATGTCAGTAATATTGTTCGCCTTCTTTTCAACCGTCAAACTAATGCATCAAAGCTATATCTAACGAAGGAAATGGAGCTTGCTGCTGAAAATATTTAAACTAGAAAACCGTACCAAAAGAAGAACTCACCGTTTGGATGTTTTGGCTGATTTATTAACCAACCACCGTCACACCGTTTCTTCGCAGAGGTAGGCAGAGAGGATGGGCCATGCGTAGTTCTGTCTAAGCACACACTCGTAGCTTATTTAAATTCATACATCGTCACACACATACTCTCCAATTATTCTGACTTTTAACAAGACCCAACTCAAGTATTTGATTCAATTGATCATGTCTTCCTCGGGCGTCCCCGACTTAATTAACCATTAATTGACCACAATATATTCTTCTTACACCCCTTTCTTTATTCACTGGCTCATTGTTAATTTTTCAGACATTGCATATAAACCGAAAAATATATTTGTTTGGCGGAGTTATAAATACTTGACAATGGTCAGATAACGTATTATTAATTATTTTTATAAATAATAATTATTAGCCTGAAACACTCATCCAAATTGAAAAAACCTTCCGAGAAAAGATAAATGTCGCCGACAGGACTCGAACCTGCACCCTTCTGATTGCCGGTCAGATGCTCTACCGTTGAGCTACGTCGGCTTATCGCAAACCCGCCAAGTTAATCAATATATACTAGTGTTTCATTCAATAATTACTGTTTTATTATATTTCACCTGTAAACAACCAACTTTATTAGTATGAGAAAGGCTTGTAGCGGCTAAATCCCTCAATAGATGGCGTCGAGACAAATTATGTCTACATTTTATTGGTGAAAAATGCTTTGACTTGTCAAATATTTTTTTATTAATTAATAAACTAAAGTTTTTAAGACAAGATTTTTGTGCATAGCGCAAAGGGTAACAATTATTTTTATAAACAATAATTATTAGCCTGAAACACTCATCCAAATTGAAAAAACCTTCCGAGAAAAGATAAATGTCGCCGACAGGACTCGAACCTGCACCCTTCTGACGCCATCTATTGAGGGATTTAGCCGTTACAAGGTTTTCTCATACTAAAACGTTGGATAAATATAAAACAATCATAACAATGTGTTGACATTTTAAAAATCAATTAACATGTCGGAAAAACCAAATCATCAAAACATCAGATTTACGAGGTGTGTTCAAAAGAAAAGGGGAATTTTGAATTTTCGCGGGCTGTGTACATTCGATTATCGTTTTTTTTGTTATGTTGGTACACATATGTTTATCATATGTTAGCATTATCAGCCATTTTAGATTAGTGGTTTGTTTTTGACAACTGGAAAGGTTAGTCACGTTTTGTTTTTTCTTCGATTTTTTACTAAAAAAAATTTTGTAAAAAATCGAAAAACGTATATTTTTTTATTTTTTTAAGAAATGCTGATAAAAATATAAAAAAACAAAGCAAATCCAAAATTTCACTTCAATCGGACTGATGATGCCCCAGAAAACGGCTATCAAGTTCCGACCAAAACTGGGAAATTCCTCCGTAGGATTAACAATTATTAACAATTTTTTTCAAAAAAGAATAATTTTTTTTAAGTAATGCTGATGAGAACATAAAAAATAAAGCAAATCTAAAATTTCACTTCAATCGGATTAATGATGCCTCAAAAAACTAACCTAAATAAAAAAATCGAAGAACACCCAAAAACGTGACTAACCTTTCCAGTTGTCAAAAACAAACCACTGATCCAAAATGGCTGATAATGCTAACATATGATAAACATATGTATACTAACATAACAAAAAAAAATCGATAATCTAATATACACAGCCCGCGAAAATTCAAATTCAGCTTTTCTTTTGAACACACCTCGTATATTCAATGGAAAATAATAATATTTTGAATATTTCATTTTCGGAAAATCTACCGTTTACATTTTGTCATTTTATACATGCATTGAGTAGTATACCAAAAATAAGTCCATTTATTTATTTCCTCTTTGTGACTTTACCTAATACGACAAGTTATATTTTTTTTACCAAATTACACAATTCTTAAAATGGCCCATTGCAAACATAATAAAACAACCACAAATTATGTGAAACATCAATAATATACGATCTTATCATAAAAATAAATACTGTATAATATAAAAAATAATACTGAAGAGGCGATCACCAAGAGATGGTAGGCTATTTAAAAAAAAACTATCGACTTTAAACTCTTAGAAAAGTATGGAGGCATACTGCCGATAGATCCGTTGGCACGTCTTCCCCTTTTCACATCAATAATGTACGTAACAGAAAGAGAGAGTTCACCGTAGCTCTCGGTTGAAGCGCGATTACTCAAAGTGTGAATTTATTTTAGTGTTATAGTATAAGGAAGCAGAAGGTTTTGTTTAAATTTGTTAATTTTGACGTTATAGTGTAATCAGGTAGAAATAACAAAAAGTTTCTATAGAAGTATTGTTTCAACATCTAGTAAGCCATAATTTTACTTCTTTTATTAGTGAAATTTTATTTCAAATGAAACACTCAAACTTTGTTTAAACCAAATTTATTTTTTACGCCTACCGGTTTCGGAACAACCGTTCCATCCTTAGGGCAAGTGTATACTTTATTTAGAGAGATATTTTATTTGTTTGAATTTCTTTTGGTAAAAGGTTTAAAGTGCGAGCACCAACAAAACTGCTGTTTGTTTGCATTAATTAACTATTAGATTGAGGAGAATAAAACACTCTATTAGCCCCTTTTCTTAATCGATTTTCGTTCAAATTTGTTCATATGCTCAAACAAACTTAGAATAACGGAGACCGTTCAAATGTGGAAAAATCAGAAATGGAGCCGATTGTCGATTTGACGGTTATCAAATGTGATGAATGTGTGAAACACTTTTTAAAAGGTTTTATTTGGCCTTCTGTTATTTTTGTTTCCTTTGATCAATACAGCCATATCCAATCATGGATTTTACAAAAAAAAAATCCGCAAGTATCTCATTTTAATTGCATTCAGTGAACTTTGACACCTCGCTTAATTAAAATTCACACATCTTCTCTTACATACTCTTCTATTTTGGTTTTATTTTACATACCTATGCAAAAAAATGTATGTGAGTATGTACATAATATACTAAATAAAATGTTCTTTGCTGAACTTAAAATAGTTGCGTACCAGATATTTTAAGCTGAAAAGACTGTGAGAATTTAGTTTAAATGACGCCGGAGGTCACTGCTGTGCCATTTTTTTTTCATTGTAGCACGCAAACAGATTTTCTGCTGTTTCTTGTGATTGAAGAGATGTCATAAATTACTCAGCTAGGAATATGATCAAAATGACCTTTTAGTAAAGATTAAAATTCATATAACGAATTACTGAGTTTGCACATCCCTTTTGAGTTTTTATAGCGAAATACACCTAATTGATTGAAAACAATATTCATTCTGATATTAAGTAAAAGTTTATAAAGAAAACTAATATTTTTCTTAATTTGCTAGAACTACAACGAGTAACAGGCACGAGCTTATTTCTAAACGTGGTGGGCAAATACCCATCAAGACTCTTAAATAATCAAATAAATTTAAATAAAAGTCCAATTCTTAAATTATTCCCAATAAACAAAGTACACGCCCTTTACGGGCAGGTACCTACTGATCTCCCCCCTTGGACCTTCACTCGCCTATTTTTATCAATCTATAAGATATGTGTATCTTATAGATTGTATAGTTTAGTTCTTGTTCTAGTTTAGTAGTATACTGCCCTGAAGAAGCTACGGTAGTTGCGAAACCCGGTCGGAAAAGGTATGTAATAAATAAAAGTGATGTAAACAAAGTTATTTTTTTATTTTTAAAATTATAATGTCAGATCACCAAGTTACCGCTTCATATGAAAATATATATTTTTTATGTTTTTTTTTATTTTTATTTCATGTAAACATATATATGTAAATTTTGAGTTTGTATAATAACCTCCCGTTAGAGAAACTACAAAAAAGCAGTTTATCGGGACTTTTTGCATTGTATTTTTTTCTTTTGTAAACTATTAATAAAAACAAAAAAAATAAAAATTACATTTACATAAAATACAATTGTGTTCAAGTTTTTATTTTATATTTTACCCTGTATGCTTCTGTTCTCCTGGCTCTTACTCACTCTACCCTTCTGCAAACGCCCACATCAGATGTAGCCTGTATCCACCCATTCGACATATCAATATTATTCTGCATTTCGTCAAGCAGTAAAGGAAAATGCTCTCCGGTATAATAACAACATACCTGCTGTATTCTTCTACTCTCCTGGAACCGTCTCAAGCAAAACATGCCCCCGCAATAAATAAATACGAGGCGCACCGATATTTGTCGGTGGTATTTCAAACATTTAAAATTTTATATAATATGTTTTTCGAAATCTATTTTGGGCGTCATTAATAATATAATAAATAACTTTGTTTACACCACGGTTTTTCATATATGATAGACAGAGTTTATTTACATTAACCTTCCATAATATTTTAAAATTGTGTACATTATATTTTTGACATTTGTACCTTTCAAAATATATAATATAATGTTATATTAATGAAAGTTGTTCCCTACTTACTATGCTAGCTTGGGCCGTTCATTTCGTTTTCTGGTTATATAAAATAACATCAATGCGCAATCACAAATTTCCAGTACATAGCACTATTCAGACACATAGAGGTACACATGCACGGTCACACACACACGCACATACACAAAAAAAAAGTTTCTCATCTTAACTGCATTCATTGAATTTTCTGCCTTTCTTTGGCAGTTCCGCGCCTCATTGCCCTACGGGGCTGATATTATAATTCCAACGTGTACTGGTAATCTCTCTTTCGTTGATAACTATTTAGTTTTTCGTTTTACTTCTTAACTAACTAACTTATAATTCTTTCTTGGTACACCATCCTTGCTTCATTTTCCTTCAAACATCGTCTGTTATATACACTTCTATTATGGTTCCATATTGCATACCTCTTCATAAAAAAATATGTATTTATGTATGTACATAATACACTAAATATAATGTTCTTTGTTGAAATTAAAATAGTTGCGCTCCAGATATTTCAAACTGAAAAGGCGGTGAGAATTTAGTTTAAATGACGGTAGAGATCACTGCTCTGCCAGTTTTTTTCATTGTAGCACACAAACAGATGATCTGCTGTTTCTTGTGATTGAAGAGATCTTACACACAATTTACTTAGCGTTTTTATAAAAAATCGTTTTATAAAATGCTCCCAATTTGCTGAAAATAATATCCATTCTGGCCAGGTAAAATTTTATCGCGTAAAATGATACAGTCCTGTACGCGGTGGGAGAATACCTCCGTTCTGTTCTGCGCTCCTGGTAGGCAAAACTTTAAATTAGTGCGCTGAAGCAGTTTTCGAAACCGATAAAACTGGATTTATCAAACAAGTATTTTTTATTAATTTTTAATGCAAAATTAATTTTAAAAAAAGTGTCGATATACTCGTAAGATGAATCAAAAACTTATTCTTCCTCCAGCACAAACAATGTAATCACAGTTTCTTATCTTACCAGGGTGGCATAGGAGGTAATGTGTTATCGCCGTTATCCCGCCTTTCTCGCAACATACAAAAAATGCTATTGTGTCGAGCGATAAGCCAGTATCAGATATTGTTGGGGTAGGCTTCAATCTGCGTGGGCAGCTAGCCTTCTTTCTACAAGGGAAACATAAGAGTGAAGTGGTCAATTTAATGTTTCGCGAGTTCTCCACATATTTTGTAAGACCCAGTTCAAGACGTAATTTAATATTTTAAGTAATGTTTTAATATAAATCAGTCAGCCATAACTTAATTTATTTTACGTAGAGTGATAAGTTACTTCCCATTTGATATTCTTTTGGTAAAGGGTTGAATGTACGAGAACCAATAAAACTTATATGTGTTTGCATTAATTTAGTATAAGACAGAATAGAATAAAACACGCTATTAGCGCTTTTATTTACTCTATATAATGATTAATAATACATATACGGATATGGCAAAGAAGTTAATAAAATAACCGTAGAAGTGGGATAAAATCACTTAACATCCACGCAGATTAAGTGTATAAACAGTTTTATTTACAATTTTTTTAGCATTTTCTCAAAATTTTTCAATAAAAACAAAAAGTTATGTTATAATATCATAAACGAGCTGTTTATTTGTGCCGGATCATTTTGGTTAGCTGTGAGCGTACGACTCCTGATAACCGTACCACGGTCAATTGAATTGTGACTCTTTTTGACAAATCTTGGAACCACTTAAGAAAGATTGTTGACTCAAAATCATCGTATACGTGTCTAGTTTCTAGAAGGCTAAATTATGCCTATGACCGTGGGATTTGCAATTGATATTTGGCGCCATGACACATATTGAAGCAGTTGTTTTCAAGGCTCCACAATTTAGTGTGAAGAAATGAGAATAATTACCGGATTTACATGTGTATAGGTAATGTACAGTACGCGAACAGCGCCTGACAGTTTTAGTATTCAGAAATATTGAACTCAATCTGATTCCTCTTAATCCAATCAATAATTCTATCAATGTCCGATTCGAGTCGATTGCATTATTCTAAATTTAATATTTCTAAGAACAGTTTTAGGACATCAGTGAAAATAAGAAACGTGAAATGCAGAATAATCTCAGTGATATCGTTAATAAAAATAGAAATACTGTTTGCAGGTACAGCTCTCTCAGTAGAGAGTAGTCGTTTTATACACGGATTGTACTCTTGAATTAATAAATATTTACTGGAAATGATTGTACTTTATAAAATAGTTCAAAACATATATTTGGTATTACTTGTTTTGTAACGGATTGATTTTGAATTACAGGCGAAGTGCCTTTTCAATTCTGATGATTAACGTAGTGGAGTAACGCGTCATGATGCATTGATGGACTTACTTTTAACATTCATGTTCTCCTGGGGCGCTATTCCCGTTCTTTTTAAGGAAGATTCCTTAACATTTTCCTTAGGGTTAAAGCCTTCTTACTTAACTGCAGTTCCGGTTCTCTCGGATGACAGCTGTCAGCTGAATTCAGCGAGCGACATTCATCAAAAATGTCAATATTTGCGATGTTCTAACAAGAGAAAAACTCAATATTTGCGTTGTTTTAACAAGAGAAAAACTCAATTTTAAGTATGTTACCAATGACGTCATTATTTACATTAAGCATAATTAGCTAGTAAAAATTATTAAACATTATATAGATGTTGACATTTTTGACAATTCACGTTGAGTCGGCAGAAATTCAAATGTTACTTTTAGAACTACAGACAAAAAAGGTCATTACTATCTAATGAGTTATTTACCTTTTTGTAAAACGTGAATCTTCGTTAGAAGGCTTATTTATGATATTTAAAAATAAAATAAAAATGTATTCAAATGAATTATAATATAATATAATTGTTTTTAAAAGTTTTAGTTCAAAATCTTATGTCACTCGAAGATATTTCATCAATTTGTGTTTTTAAATAATCTCTTGACAATCTATTAAGGATCTTTTTACTATGTCTCACCGGAATTCCGCAGTTAATAAAGAAGTCTTTAACCCTAAGGAAAAACGTAAGGAATCTTCCTTAAAAAGAACGGGAATTGCGCTCCCGGTTGCAGTACTTACAAATGGGGGTAGTATTTTTCCAACGTTGGTTTTGCAATGGATTTTTAAATGCAAGATTATTCCAATCTTAGTAGAATCATTTTCCATTTGGCGTCGGATTTATTATGTTATGATTAAGTTATGGAAAAGCGTGAATGAGAGGAAACTAAGTTACATCAATATCTGAATCTATGTTCCCTATAAATCTTTCTACCTCTGATACTTTGCGGAACATTTTTTTTCTCATTTCTATTAGTGTGGCTAACGTGAAGTTTTAACTTCTTAGTTGTATACTTTTAAACGAGTTTATTTTCAAGTAAGTTCCACCAAAAACATTCCGTCCCAAACTAAGTAGGTATCAGTCGAGCGTATTGCGTTAACGTAACTTAAATCCATGTAACTAGAATAAGGAAGAAGTTCTGGAAGTAATCTGTCGGTAAGTGGGTAAGATAAGTTTAGTAAAACAGTATAATTAATGGCGTGATTCTGCGCTTTGCGAAAGCACTCTAACGGAAACTCACCTCACTAAAGTTTAATACAAATCGGTTGACAATATAAATTGATGATACATTTTAAGAAAACACTTATAATAAATAGGTGACCAAGAAACCAATAAATATATCATTTTTCTCCATCAAACAATTTCTTCCTTCCGCTTGTACTCTAGTTATACAACACCATTTTTTTTAATATCTCATGAACATGGCAATTATAATGTCACGTGGTTTTAGGGTAACTCAAAGGAGAAATGGTATCGATTCCCTTCCACTGTCTTGTTCTCGGAGTCGGTGGTTGGCGAGGGTCTAAGTCTCCAGCGATACCAGGATAAGATGAACTTGGGGTTTAAGGTTTGCTCTTTTCAAGAGGCGTGTTCCCCAACATTTAAAAAATGTATGAAAAACAATTATTTATGTATGGATCTGTGCCGCTGTTAACTTTATGAGTAACCTAAATATCGTACAGCTTTGAGATATCGAGAAAATATTTTTAAAGCTAAAGATAATAATGTTTTAATTTTAAATTAAACCATTAAGAAGGATTGCATTGTTGTGATAATGGAATTGGGAAAAAAGTGAGAGGACGAGGGATGACGCGAGTAGAGATCCACCTGTTACTATCCCGCTACGGGAACTGTGTATCAGGACACCATAAAACGCAAGGGGTATGACATCCATACTATCCAAATGCGCAAATTTGGAAAACAAGATATACTAATAAATTACATTTTGTTTTCTAATCGCTAGATTATTCCGTGTTTAGTTTAATTTTGTGTATAGTAGTTCTATCGCATGGCAGCTCTGGTTCAGCCGGTGAAGCCATTATCAAACGAACCGCCATTAACATTCACACAAAAGCAATTGTATCGGTATATAGTTTGATTATTTTATAATCTACGTTCGTCATTTTTATTAAGCAATAAATATATATTTTTTATTTTCTATGTCATTTTAACAAAAAACATCTCAAGATTATCTTCCTGTGGACTGTTACCTAAAACATCCTGGCGGAACTGTATTTGAATCAGTTTAAAAGCTATGAATCGCAGCGCCTTACGTTACCCCGTCATCAATCCGATAAATAAATTAACATTGTAGTAGTGCCAAAATATATCTTTAATAGGTACCTTTTAGCTTTTTTAATTGGTAATTTATATTAATGGTTAAATACCATAACAATAATTAACTGTTGAGAAACTATTTTTATTTGGAAATAACTACAAATGTGATAAATAAATTGAACATTGAATATACTAAAAATAAACGCATTTGAAAATAATGCATATATTAACAAAGTCTGAACATGTAATTCTCTCCTATGTAGTCATGATATGTAGTGATGAAATGCAGTGATGAATTCTTCCTGAAGGGTTCTTCCTGGTGATTGTGACCATGATTGTGATGATTATTCGGTCAAGGTAGAGTTGAAAAGATCATCTTGCATGGCAGGAATCACTAAGTCCTTAGGTTGATGGGAAGTGAGAGATCTCACTTATTACCCTGAACTGCGTAGGAATCAGGACACGTTGTGAAGTAGGTGGTTTAGTATTACGCTATATTAGGATGGTGGCTTTTCTGTATATCTATGCAGATTGTGGGTTCTGTGCATCCAGCTGAGGAGAGTAGAATCAAATAACTTACAGCTTACCGTTATTTAAACTACGCAGGAATCGGAAAAAGTAGACAAATATTAGGTATAGCTAAGTTGTGAGGTAAAAGGAAAGTTAGGGAAAAATTTTGAAAGTTTGGCTCTCAAAATATTTTCACTGTTTTAATGAATATTGCGCTGAACGGTTGGATAATGAATTCAACTCTGGCAACTTGCTTTTGTTGCAACAGTTCTTTCGTTTTGGAGTGTGTGAAAGGTCCTCAATACCTAGGTCTTGAACAATAGTATTTAATAGGTTTGAATCGACTCCAGTGTTATTTTTGCAAAGAGGATCTAATAAAATAATTCAAAAGGATTCAAGTTGTGGTGAGTGGAAAAGTCGGTTTTCTCATCCCGTTTAACCCTCACCTTTACCAGAGTCGAAGTATTCACTCTTGACTTTGTGAGAATCATCAATCAAGGGCCGCTTCAATGATAAGTTAGAAGAAATTGGAGAAGCCCGAGGAAACAAGACACAATCAAGTGAAAAGAGCAGTCAGGTCATGTTGAGAGCCAAAATAACTCAATAAAAATATATGTATATTTAAATGCATGTAATGATGCACGAATCTGAATGAAACGATTTTGTTGCGGTGGACGCTGTGATGCATAGTTATTTAATTTTCAGATACCTACTTATTATTTTCCACTCAGCTCAAGAAAATAATCACTCAACATCGTAAAGAATTAGAATTCCTCGTTTAACTATACTATCAGAGATTGATAAATATTTTAAAAACTTAGTATAATTTGTTATTTTCTAGTGTTTGTTTTCCTCTTAAAAACTTTTAACCAAAAACCCAGCAGATTCATGTTATCCTGGTTCCGCTGGAGTCTTAGTTTAGCACCTCCACCACACCCACGAGGACAAGGCGGTACAAGGGAGATGATTAATATCACTCTCAAAATTTATAATTTCCTGATATCTGATAACATTTTAGAATGTGTTAATAACGAAATCAAGCATGGCCCTTCAAAACAGATTTGTGCACCTCACATAAATACTCTTTTGCTACATAATGTTTGTTCATGGGAAATGTTAATAAGTGGCGTACGCACTCGAGGACGAGCTTCAATTTTGATCTTCCTGTTCTTCGAAAGTGAAGCTTTCCTCATCAGGATACACAGTATACTATAAAAATACTTTGTGTACTGTGTATACTTTGTAAATATTATTACTTTTAAAATAAGATTGATTTAAAAAATAATGTCGATGTTTAAGACAAAAGTTTTTTGTACTTCTTATTCCTCCAGTACAAACAATGTAATCAGACAGGTTCTTCTCTTATCTGGGTGGCTTAGGAGATAATGTGTTATCCCCGTTATCCCAACTTTCTCTCAATATACAAAAAAATACTATTCGTTTGACGACGTGGTGGCGCAAATTGTAACCTAAAATATTTTCCGTATATATATTTTAAGATAACTAAGAAACAATAATTAATTAGAGATTATTCGTAAAAATCATAATCTTATTACAAATTTGTAACTTATTGTTGCATTATTATTAACTTGTAAACATCAGATTTATATTCAAAGGAAAATATTAATATTTAGAATATTTCGTTTTCAGAAAATGCACTGTTTATATTATCATTTTATACATGCATTGAGTAGTATACCAACAATAAATCATTCGTTTCTTCCTGACTATCCCTAATTTTTTTTTTTACCAAATCACACAAATCAAGAAATGGCCCATTTCAAGGATAATTGATTTCTTATTCATGTGGTAATTGAAGATGTCCAAGATATCATGCTATAAGACAGTATGTAAAATAAATGACTGAATTCATAACAGAATTATGAAAAAAAAAACAACAACAAAAAATTGCATTAATTCGTTTCATTGCCGGCAACCCGGGTGTCTATTGGCATAAAATTTTAAACATTTACATTTACTTTACACGTGTCACTAGACTCCTCGTCAATAAACTCTATTCATAAATGCATTTTTAGTATTAACGAATATTTGCTTTATTTTTTGTTATTTATAAGAACGCCCGAACAATATATCTAAAACTCTTTAAAATAATCCTTAGGGTTTCCTGTAAGTCAATGGTGGAACATGCATCTATACATACGAGATTGAAAATCAATGAAGGGATCGTTGTAACAAAAGTATTTATTTATATTTTGTTTCATTTAAATAAGACAAAAAGTTCCGATAAACTGTTTTTACGTAGATTGATGTTGGGTGCTTGTCATTAAAATTCTTAAATAATCGTATTAATTTATGATCATGGGGATAAATCGTTAATTTTTAACTTATTTTTCGAAGTATTATAAATGTAACTACCCATTTTAGTTAACTAATTTGCACCATCCGATGATTTCGCTATATTTAACCCATTAAATATAACTTTATCTCCATGCTATAGTATACAACCCTCTTCAGTAAAGGGAATTAACAGATCACCCTGTCAGGTGACCCATTATAGTTCCTCATCTTCATAACGATACGAATATCTTCTGGTCTTGTTGAAAGTCTCCGATCAAAACATAAGCCGTCGCAAGTTTATGTTATCCTGGTAACGCTGAATACTAAGTTGAGCTCCCCCGCCACGCCTCCGAGGACAACACGGTGCGAAGAAGATGGATATCATCAATCTCTTTGTTTATGTTATTCTGATACCTTGTGATATTTATATGAATGTTTTATTCTTGGGAGAAACTCTGCTCTCTCCGCGACGATGCCGAATGTTAAAAATATTTCATATCACAGGTAATACAACAATAAATAACAATCATCATACAAATGTAGCACAAAATTAGAACAATATAAGTGCATGCATGTCGTGGTCAATGTGCACAAGTTGGAAAAAATATTTTAAGAAAATATGTAAACAGCTAAACAGTTTTGTTACAGAGATACCAGAGTCCAATTACTTAATATCGATTTAAATAGAATCACAAAAATATCAAAATATTAGCAAGTATTAAAAAATTGAGATATATAATACTTGATATAAGAGTAACACTTAAATAATTTTAAAAATACCCACAGCTATTAAGGAGATATAAAATTGTAGGGAGTATAATGAGATATAAAGAAATACAATTTTATGCCATAAAAGAGCACGAACAGGTGATACATTAATTGGTTTGTACATGATATCAATGTCTCTCCTTTGCTTAAAAACTGTTTTACTCACTAGCAACTTTACCATGGCGTTTTGAATCAGCTGTAAATGTCTTATGTTAGTCTTACACGAGTGTCCCCAAAAAGTTATACCTTACCTTACGTCAGGTTTTGCTAATTTATTAATTGTTTTTGTGTTTAATTCGTAGAACTCCATTTAAGTTTTTTTTTAAATTTAATGTAAATCAAATTTAATAATGTTTTATTAAGTTTTGCAAGTATTTTTAGTTTTTATTATTGTGACAGCTGTTTCGGCGTTTGAGGCCATTTTAACCAACTCTGGTTAATCCACACTGTGACGACTTATTTATATAATTTAATTTAGTCCCACTCCTTTTAAACTTGACGGGTAATGATTTATTATCGGTTAAACCGATTTGGTTAGAAAACAATTAAAATTTTGAGTTCTGCGAGGTTTTCACATTTATAATGTGTTTACTCGTATTTAAATGTGTTGTATTGTGAACATACTGAGAAGCGGTGAGTATGTAATATTCCTTACTTTATTCATTAATGTTATGTTAGGATCATTCGTTCGTTTGTTAATTTCTAATTGTTCAAGTAAATGACACAATAATTATCACTAAAATTACTTGCAGAACTTAATAATAAGATTATTAAATTTGATTAACAATAAATTAAAAAAAAAAATTGCTAATTTGTTAAATTACTATCGCGTATGGGAATTGATTATGTATTCGGGATATAATATAGATATTTTGAAATGATTCATCAATTTCAAAAACTGTGATCAACTCAAATGCTTTAATTGGGCGCACAGAAGCGCATAGTGAGGTAATATTATATATTTGATGTGAATAGTATGCTGCAAACTCACCATAAACAGATTTACCCGGGACGATTCTGCACTCCCAATCCTATCAAATACAGCCACGCCCCCAGGATACTCTGGTTCCGTGCTATGCAAATGAAGAACACCCATTTCTCCTTCTCTAACCCCGTATATCGTTGGCTAACAAATTGAAGAATAGAAAGTAGAAAGGAGACATAAAATGATTTACCCGTGACGATTCTGCACTCCCAATCCTATCAAATGCAGCCACGCCCCCACGATATTTCCGTGTTATGAAAATGAAAAATGCCCGATTCCACTTCTGTAATCCTGTTTTTCATTGGACACCGTATAACAACTGTCAGTTGGCTAACAAATTGGAGTAATATATTTTGTGTCCGAAACTAAACCACATTACCATTTTTTTATATATTTTAATTTTTGTATATTTCTGATGAGGAAAGCTTCGTTTTAAAACAAAGTAATTCTTATTCAAATGAAGCAATCAAACTTTGTTGTAACCACATTTAATTTTCACGCCTACCGGTTTCGGAAGAACCGGTCGATCGTCAGGGCAAAGTATATACTAAATATATAAGTATGTTCTTTGCCCTGACGATGGAATGGTTCTTCCGAAACCGGTAATTTAGATTGTTTCATTTGATTATAATAGATAATCACAAAGTGTCAGACAATAGTGTAATTCTTATTCATTTATTATAATTAGTTTTAAAATGATAAAATTTTTAAGAAAATATAATACGCAGTTCAAACAATTTTTTTTTGTTTCATGTTAACATCCATTTATACAACATAATACACAATATGGTAAGCAATCCATTAGCTACGAGGGAGGGGGAGGCAATTTATATAATTGATTTCATTACAGTTCCTCGTATCCAGGATGGTTGAAGTATGTATCAATAATGAGCTAATGATGAATGTAAGTAAGTCTAAGGTCATGGTGTTTGAAAGAGAGAGTACGAAAACGGTGTGAAATATAGTTGGGAATAATGAATATTTGGACGAGGTCGATGAGTTTGTATATTTGGGAAGTATGTTTACGAGAGATGGAAAGACTGATAGGGATAGTGAAAGAAGCGTGAATACCGAAACTCCAATAACGGAGGACTGAACGTGGTTGGTGCTAACAAAAAGTTGTTCAAAAAAGCAAAGCTAGCAGCCCACAATGGAGTGCTGATACCAACCCTGATGTATGGCAGTGAGACATGGAACTGGCAGTGGAAGGATGAAAGTAGACTGAACGTAGAAATGAGATCTCGGAAGCGAATGTGTGGTAAATCAGTGTATGATTGTGTGAAAAATGTTGAGATTTGTAAAGAATGCAAGGCTGATGTAAGCGTAATGACATAAGAGAATGTATGGGGCGATGTATGAATGTGTGTGAAGTAAGAAGTGTATGCCAAGATTGAGTTGTTTGACGGTCCGTTCTCTCTGCCTACCCGTGCGGAGAAACAGCATGATGGTTAGTTAGTTAGTCGGTTAGTTAGCCTTAGTTAGCGAAATGAAAAAAAAATTATAAAAAGTCTTCTTAAATCATTCTAATTAAGTGAAATCTTTATTTTCTTTTTTCTAAAATTAAAAAGTAATAATAATCTTGTGGTTTCAATGTATTTATGTGGTTGTTGCAATTGATGGTTCTTTAAACAGAAACAACATAAGGTGAATTAATAATTTCTTCATATGATGTAAAATAAGTGAATCAAATACTCGAGTCGGGCCATGTCAGAAGTCGGAATAACAGAAGAGAATGTATGAGGCGTTGTTTGAATGTGAATGAAGCAAGAAGTGTATGCCAAGATCGAGTTGTTTGGCGGTCCGTCCTCTCTGCCTACCCCTGCGGGGAAACGGCGTGATGGTTAGTTAGTTAGTTAGTTATGTAAAATAACTTTGTGGAGTCATATTTATAAAATTAATTATAATTACTTTGTGTAAAACCACTGTATTTAATAAGTAAATATCTACATGTGAAGCTCTCCCCTTCGGGATAAACAATTTACCTACGAAAAACAGACTAAATGCCGTATATATACTTGTCATTATTTTTGTTAGGTAAATTGTTTATCATGGAGAGGGGAGTTTTGCTACTGAAACATTTGCATATTAAATATAGTTCTATTAAACAAAGTAATCATTATTAATTTGATGAAATAATAATATTCAATTTATAATTTATTCAAAAGGTTGGTATTCCCTTTGTGGCGTCATTATTAATATTTGAATTTAAAAGAATATTTTATTCACCACTTTATTGATATACACATATCAACATGTTTCAAAAGCGATGCTTTCTTCATCAGGAATATATAGAATACTAAAAATAATAATGTTAAGTATAGAATAATAATAGAAAAATAACACAATAATGTAAAAATATACATATTATAAACGCAAACAAAAATTGATTACAGTAGGTAAGAAATTAATCAAAATGTTAATAATGAATTATCATAAAAATCCGACAGAAAGTTTGATAATATTATCTTCTTTAATCATTGAATTAATTATTTATTTGTGCGGTAAAATCCACAACTAAAGTTTTTATTTTACCGCATCATACTGCCATCTGACGACAATTGTAGTACAAATTCAGATAGACTGCAGTTTATCTCCCACAGGTGTCAGTCTGCGATATTAGAATTTAAAGTGCAGAACTTGGCTAACTATCGAAAGCGATAGTGTTACAATATGAGTCATTTCACTGAACTTTATGAAGAAATCATGACAAAAATATATTTGTCCTTATTTCCCCGATGAAAACAGAATCCATATATTGTCCTAGGTATTTTCGTAAATCTACATGAAGCCTAAAATAATATTTATCCTCGCTCTTCATAATATACATTGTACACTAATTGCACTTTTGTGGAGATGACATCTTTGGCAAAAGTATGAATATTTGATTTTCGATAAAAACTGTTATGATACCGTATTCTTTAAATTAAGGTTTGCAACAAAAGATCGTCAAAAGATGAACATACATCAATGTATTCAAAGGGTACAACATTCAATAGTTTTAAAAGGTTTCATAATTTTTTTATTTCCTTGTATGATATTTTTTTGATTTTATTAAATCTAACTTTTCATCCCTTAAATTGTTACAAACCTCACCCGGCCAATTAGCTTCGCTGGACAGAGTGTCGTATTTTTACCGTAAAGGTCTATGGTTCAAATCCTATATTAATGCTTTTTTATTGTACGAAAAGTATTTTAAATCACCTTTACATCTCAGTCATCAATTTACATAAGAAACTCTTTGAAAAAATATAAAGGAACTCATGGAGAATCATGTTGTCATTGTATATAAAACATTATTGCGTATTTAATGATTATGGCCTCCGTGGTCGAGGGGTAAGGTCATCGACTACTGAATGTCGACGTCTGTAAGTAAATTTAATTGTGATATTTCACATTTAATTAACATCTAAAATGCATAGTATATACTTGCGGCACGTTCCAGAATGGTAAATACTCTGATGAAAAACCACTGCACAGGATCTTAGCCTTGCTTGAAATGGTTTTCGCCGAGTTTGGTGACCAGATCTGATCAGTCAGGTATTTTCCACCTTCCTCTTCATCATATCCATCGTCTTCCCACACCCTTCAGCCTCACAACCAATTGGAGATGCCATAGTCTCACTGGCTCCGGTTAAGAGAGAGTTATTTAAATGATTGCTCCAGATCACGATTGGAAATTGTGTGATGACGTAATGATTCCTCTGGATATTTATGTTCTCCCGGTAGCGTCATTCCAAAAGGGGATGTGAGAATCCACAGATCCTCACGGAGTAGCTTTATAAGTTTTACGACTTACGTAGCAGAGTGGTTATAGCGTTGGATCTATCTTACGTCATATTTTTAAAAGAGCTCATACAATACGATCATGGCTCAATGATTATTTCTATATATTTCAAATTAAATAGATATAATTTAATTATGTAAGTTTGATGAGTCAATTGCATCTCATTACGATGTTTGACAGGAGAGATATATCAGACCTAGTTGTATTATATAGAATCATTAACAACCTAATTGACAGCCCTGCCATTCTCGCCACTATTGAATTAAATGTTCCGACGAAGAATACAAGATAAACTGTAATATTTTTCTGTAACACTTACATAATCAACTATCAGCCTCATTCATTAACCAATAGGATGCATGATCTGGGCAAAAAGTTTAGAGGTGTTGTTAATGTATTTGCTGACTCCATTTATATAGTAAATCGTCATCTATACCACTAAAAACTTTGATGACTTCTACAATATGTAGTATTGTAGAGTGGGTAATGTAGCGTTAATGATTTATCTTATAATATTATTTTTGTTTTCAGAGTTAAAAGTTTGAAAAATATTGTTCATTACTCTATTGCTTAGAATCTCTACGTACTTGTAATTTTTAATAGCTCTTTGTATTATATTCTAAAATCCAAGTAAAAGCCCATATGGGCGTATAATCGAACAATCAAATCAAATCAAATATAATTACTAAAACTACAGCTAAAAACTAGCTACACTCTGGGCTCCTGAATGTATAACTGAGCAGTGACCTTTTGCCTATTCCTTAAAAGTGGGGTTATATGGCAATGTTTAGATTCACCAAATATCATTCTCGCCGCAGCATTGAAGATGGATTGGATAATATTCAGTTGTTTTTGAGGGAGGTCAACATATGCACACTAGTCCATACGTGAGACAACGAAGGAATAACTTATTAACAAATGAACGTTTTTATTATTTAAAAAAAAAATAAAACAATAACTTTGTTAACATCACTTTTATTTTATACTTTTGCCGACCGGGTTTCGCTACTACCGTAGCTTCTTCAGGGCAATATACAACTAAACTATGAACTGGTGAGTAATCTTTTGTCTTTATGTTTGATGTACGGGTACATATTAATTTATTTATGGTCATGGGGGTAAAACATTATTTTTTAGCTTATTTTTTGAGATGTTATAATTCTAACTACCCATTTTAGTTAAGTAATTTGCACCATTCGATGCTTGTTTCGTTATATTTAACTCATTAAATATAACATTACCTCTATGATGTTGTATACAACACTCTTCAGAAAAGGGAATTAACAGACCACCCTGTCAAGTGACCCATTATCGTTCCTCATCTTCGTACCATTTCAATTTCGGATTCGAATATCTTCTGGTCTTTTTGAAAATCTCCGATCAAAACGTAAGCCGTCGCAAGTTTATGTTTTCCTGGTGTCGCTGAATACCAAGTTGTGCACCCCCGCCACGCCTCCGAGGAGGAGACGGTGCGAGGAAGACTGTTATCACAGCTCCCTAGGTTTATGTTATCCTGATACATTGTTACATTTACATGATTGGAAAGGGGTGTAACAGAATTTAAAAATATTTCATATCACATGCAAAATGGAGATCGCTCGTATTATTTCTTTTAAATAATTTATACTTAAGATGATTTATTTTGATTAAAAACATTTATAGCTTTTTCCACTTCTTTATAATCAATTGCATTAAGTAGAAACCTATCATAAACAAGTGAAAAAAATATAAAGGTTTTTAATAAAAAAGCTAGCACTCAGTAGTGAGACATGAAACTGGCAGTGAAAGGATGAAAGTGTAGCCTAAATGCTATAGAAATGAGATTCCTGAAGCGTATGTGCTGTTACACCATGTATAACTATGTGAAAAACGTTGAGATTTTTAAAGAATGTAAGGCTAATGTAAGCGTAATGAGTAATATTGAGAAATGGACGCTTAGATGATCTGGGCATGTAGAGCAAATGAACGATAGGAGTGTAAAGAGAATATATGACGGAAATGTGAATGAAAGAAGAAGACCGGGACGCCCGAGGAAGACATGGGACCATCAAATAAACCAAATACTTGTGTCGGGCCATGTCGAGAGTTAGAATAACAAAAGAGTACGTATGAGACGAAGTATGAATGTGAATGAAGCAAAGAGGGTGTACCAAGATCGAGTCATTTGGACGTCTGTCCTCTCTGCCTATCCCTACGGAGAAACGGGGTGATGGTTGATTAGTTAGTTTTAATAAAAACGTTATAATAAAATGAAGAAAAAATTACACTGAATCTAATATTTTCGTAGTTATTTTATTAATCAATTTTCAAATATTAAAAAAAAATGTAATAACTCATTTTTTTTAAATTTTGCACACATAGAAGCATCGTGGCGTAATATTATGTATTTGATGTGAATAGTATGCTGGAAACTCACCGTAAACAGATTTACCCGTGACGATTCTGCACTCCTAATGCTATCAAACGCAGCCACGCCCCCACGATACTCTGGTTCCGTGCTATGCAAATGAAGAACACGCATTTCTCCTTCTCTAACCCCGTGTATCGTTGGCTAACAAGTTGAAGAATTATAATAGAAACTACAAAGGGGCACATGCATAAGAATGAGATCATAAAAATATATTCATGTGTGATATGTTTTTTTTTGATTTTGTAAAATCTCACTTTTCATCCCTTAAATTGTCACTAATATAACCCGTCCAATTAGCTTTGGTGGATAAAGCGTCGTATTTTAAAGGTCTTCATACAAAACTTCATTTTGGATTTGATGTCAAAATACTCAAATAAACCTAATGTTTTTTTTTTCGTCAAAAGGTATAGTAAATATATAGTACGGATTAAAAGTAATTTACTTATTTTTGTTTTACTTTATGAAATATTGGCCATTAAGGAATTGATTTTTCGTGATTTTAGAGTCACCTTTAACAATTAAATGGGGGGCTCACGGTGATTTAAAAAAAAGTTTTACCCTATCTGCTTTGAAAATATAATGAATTGTAAAATAAAAAAAGAAGCATTAAGGTTGAATTTAAATTAAAATAAAAACGACCAATTTACTTTGGAACACAAATTTAATGTAATATAATTTAAAATACCGACCAGCAATTAATGTTTTTATTTACCTAATCATATTTTCATAGCAAATAAAATAATAAAAAAAATAAAAAATCCATAAACTCGCAAATAATTTTCTAAGTTGCCTCTAAAATAATGCAAATTGATTGGCAATATACGCCATAATTTTAAACAAAAATCAATAAAATACTTTTCATCCGTATTAGAAATTTACTAATCCTTTAATAAAAAAAAAAACATATGATTCGGTTTGGATGGGTATTTTGGCCTGAAATCCAAAATTAAGGTATGTATGAAACAGGCCGCGCAGCCATCTTAATGATTATTCAAGGCCTCCGTGGTCGAGAGGTAAGGCCGGTGACTACCGAATCTCAACGATCGCAAGTTAATTTTATTTTCTCAAATTGTGTTATTTCACATTTAATTAACATAAAAAAATATACGGTAAAATATATATATATATAGTAAATATATAGATAATCCTAGTATTGGGCTTGTGAAAGAACTCAGCTAAGAATCGAAGCGTTGCTTGGAATGGCTTTAGCCGAGTTTGGTGACCAGATCTGAACAGTCTGGTATTTTAAACGTTCTCTCCATCATCTCCGTCGCCTCCCCACACCCTTCAGCCTCACAATCAATTGGAGATGTCATAGTCTCACCGGCTCCGGTTAGGAGGGTGCAGCGGTATTAAAATTTATTTATTTTTAAGTTTTCATTTTGTGGCTTAATTAGGGTTTTTACCTATTTATAGTCGATATTACCATAATTTTGTCCATTGACGAATAGCAAATGAAATGAAAACAAAGGGTTTTATTTGAGAAATGCATGTTATATATCTGTCTCCCTCTACCAAAAGTACACCATGTGAGAAAGAAAATAAAATCGTCTTGAGTATTTTACATAGGAGAAAAATACCCATGTTCACTTCTTTCACCCTGGTCAACCACTGAAAACTGCATAGCAACAGCCAGATTGTGCACGAGCTGAATTTAAAATGTAGGTCCACAATCGCATTATGCAGTCGGTGACGTCGCTTCGCTAGCGTAGATATGGAAATGAAGTATTAAGGTTATCCGTTGAGATGTGTTATTTTTCCTCCTTCTCGAGTGAACATTTAATATACCTAGCTGGGTCCATCATCAAACATCTTCGGGACATTTACTGTAAAAATAAGAAAGAGATTTGCCACTGATGACGTTAATCTACCCATATTGTTTTTCCAAAACTTCAAAAAATGAGCTATGAATTATGTTTATAGCATTGATGATTTTTCCAATTCCGTCCTGTTACATTTTACTCACGTAACCTTCTGTTCTCCTGGCTGCCAACCATTCTCCCCTTCAGTGAACGCCCAAATCAGGTGGAGCCTGCAGAAGTGACCGCCCATTTGACACATACATGTAACTCTCCATTACAGCAGGAGGGCGGAGTGCATTTTTGCGGGAAAATATCCACGTGTATTTAGTACCCATGTCTTACAGCACTTGAACCTATGGTGTCTCTATGCTCTCCTGGGACGCAGCTTGCCATAAAACGCAAGCACGTGTTGCATAATTGTGTTCAGAAGTACATATTGCACAAAAGAAGGTTCCCTATCAACATTCCTTTAGTTGGATTTTTTAAATAGTAAAACTTTTTATGAAGTTCTCTTTCGTTAGAGATTAAATAAATCCCATTACTCATTTCAAATGGTTAGCTTTATGATAATATCGTAACTTCACCAGAAACTAGAAAACATATGTTGATATGTGCCGTACTTCGTCCAATTTTATATAAAAAAAATGAAACAATCAATGAAGTTATTTAGTTTAATGATCATGCATTACGAAAGTGAACGATAGAAGAAATCAGGGATGACCCAGGTAGAAATGGCACGATCAAGGTAATCAAATACTTGAGTCGGGTCGGAGAGCATTTTCTGCAAATATTTATCTCATGAAAAGCGGAATAATATATCTGATAAGGGAGAGTTAGTAAGAGCCAGGAAAACAGAAGCAAACACAAACAAACAAACAAACAGAAGAAAAAATCAGAAAATAATTTACCAAGATGTATTTTCACGAAAAATGAATTTAATATTGTTATTGTAATTTCTTTATAAAGCATTTTATTTAATTCATTTGCGCTGAGATGAACCATGCAAGAGTTACAAAAATGTTGGCTGTAATAGAAGGGCATACAGAAAAACATGAAATAATTTTGTGAATCTATCCCGTAAAAAAAACTAACCAGAGCCATGTTAAATATCTAGGAAAGTTTTCCCGTTTCTAGAAGAGTTATACAAATTTTAATTTTGCCTTTTGAGTTTGAAATCTTTTATTAACTTTTTTCATCTCAGTTGTCGAAGTTGTCGTCCAATAATATTAGTAATCCATACTAGGCACACCGATAATTCTTATAATTTAAAATAAAGTAATATTCCTACGCTGTAGGCACCTACTACCAAACGAAACTGATGTTCACATTGCATATGCAATAAGAAGTTGCACCTATGCGTATTGAAGGGTTTGCATGTTGTTGACATTTGATAAAGTTATATATATTTAATTGATTGGGAGGATAATAACAACTGAGGGGCAATACTTTATTTTTATTTTTTTATGTCAGAAACTCACCACACAAGAGTCCGAGCTACTCTCAAAGGTTTAGAGCCATTGAGACTATGGCATCCCAAATTGGGGTATGTTGTGATGCTGGAGTTTGTGAGAGAATGAGATGTAAAAGGGGAGGGTGGAAAAGTAACTGGCTGTGAAGATTTAGTCACAAAACACTACTTAAAACCATTTCACGCAACGCTTAGATTCTGAATGGTGGTCTTTCACCACAGAAATAATGAAAGTATCTACCACTCTCGAACGTGTTGATAATATATTAGATTAATAATAATACTTTACACGACCTTCGGATTCGAATTAAAAGGTTCATGACCACTAAACCACAAAGGTCGTCAAATTTTGGAAATATTGAATCGTGTTTGTCGTAATACTTCGCAAACTGATTTCCCGATTTGGTGTAAGGAGATGAAGACGAAGAAAACTAATTGTAAAGTTTTATGGTGTTGGACAATTTTGTTAAAATGTTTGTAGGTTAAATTGTAAATACATTTCTGCAGAGAATAGTCGTTTTATACACGGATGCAGTCTTCAATGAATAAATATTTACTGAAAACGTTTGGAAATGTTGGCAGTTTATAAAATAGTTCAAAACATATATATTCATGATTTGTTTTGTAAAGGATTGATTTTGAATTATATGCGAAGTGCCTCGTCAATTCTGGTGAAAGCATGGGGCCAGACTAGGCTACTATGGAGTAACGCGTCATGATGCCTTGATCGACATACTTTTAACATTCATATTCTCCTGGTTTCAGCACTTTAAAATAGGGGTTGGACCTTATCGTGGTAGGTCAGTATTTTTAAATGCAATATTATTCTAATCTTTGTGGAATCATTTCCCATTTGGCGTTGGACGTCAAAAGTTATATGATGGTTTAAACAGTTTAATTGATGGCATGATTATGTGCTTTGGAAAGCACGCTCACGCTCATAATCTCACCTCACTAAAGTTTACAAATCGCTTGACAATTCAATTTAGAAAAATAGTGTACTAATAATTCTATTCAAGATGGCCAAGAAACCAATAAACAGGAATTTTTAATAAATTTTTCTCCAATGAAACAATTTCTTTCTTCCGCTTGTACTCTAATAATACAACACAATTTTTTTGATTATCTGAAGAATATAGGAACCATTCATAATTTCACATGGTTTTAGTGTAACATATGAATTGGGAGAAATGATATCCATTTCCTCGCAACGTCTTGTCCTCAAAGGTGGGCGAGGGTGTTAAAATAAGTCTCCAGCGATACCAGAATAAGATGAACCTGGGGTTTAAGGTTTGCTCTTTTCAAGAGACGTTTTTCCATGCATTGAAAAGATTTATAAAAAATAATTATTTATGTATGTGTGTGCCGCAGTTACCTTTATGCGCAACCAAAATATCGTACAGTTTTGCGATATAGTGAAAATATTTGTTAAACTAAAGTTAATAATGTTTTTTTTAAATGAAACCATTATGATGGATTGCATTAGTATGATAATGGAATTGAGAAAAGTGGGAGAGGGCGAGGGATGACGCGAGTAGAGATCCACCTGTTGCTATCCTGCTACGAGAACTGCGTATCAGGAGACCATAAAACACAAGTGGTATGATATCCAGTTGCGCAATTTTGGAAAACAAAATATTACATTTTGTATTCTTATCGCAAGATTATTCAGTGGTTAGTTTAATTTTGTGTATAGTTGTGCTATCGCATGATAGCTCTATTTCAGCTGGTGAAGCCATTATCAAACAAACTTCATGGCTTTGAAACTGCACTTGAATCAGTTTCAAAACCATGAACTGCAGGGCCTTACGTTACCTCGTCCTCAATCCGATAAATCAATAAGCATTGTTGTATCGCCAAAACATATCTTTAATAGATACCTTTTAGCATTTGTTCATAAAGGGCAGGAAATTTTGTATAAATGTCTAAAATCTATCACGATATTAAACTATTGAAAAACAATTTTTTTTTAAAGTAACTATAAATATGGTAAGTAAATTGAACAATTTAATAACATATACTAAAAATAAATGTATTTGAAAATAATGCTTATTTTAACAAACGCTAAAAATGTGATTCTCTCCTATGTAGTGATGAAATGTAGTATTGAAATGTATTGAAGAAATGTAGTGCTGAACTGTAGTGATGAAATGCAGAGATGAATTCCTCCTGAAAGTTTCATCGTGTATATATATGTGATATAACGTGTAATATATACGTGTCCACCCATTCGATGTATCAACATGCATTAACAACATAACCGCTGTATTCTTTTGCTCTCCTGGGACCATCTCAAGCAAAACTTGCCCACGCATTAAATACGAGGCGCACCGATATTTTCCGGTGGTCTTTTAAATATTTTAAATTAAAAAAAAAAAACTCTTCGAAAGATATGTATCGATTTTGGGGTGTCATTAGTAATAATAACTTTGTTTACACCACTGTTTTTCATACACAGACACTTATAAACTATACACTTTTTTCATATATCTTTTTATCTTTACTATGTATCATTCCCTAGAACTGTACTAACCCCGCCCGGTAAAATGTATATAACCATTTACTGGATATTACATAGAGACATGACATTGGTACTGATCCCTAAAATACAAAAATTTGTTAAATATAAATAAAATTCACTAGCCATTTGAACTACGCACATGCAGTACAATTCAATAAATTATTTGATATTTTTCTGCATACCGTTCTATTATAGTCAACATTTTGGTAAGCTTTGCATGGTTCATCTCAGGGCAACTAAAAAGGGATTTAAAAATAAATTAATTAGAACGCGTTATAAAAAATGGCAGTAATAATACGAAACAATTAATAAATAAGACTATATTGAAAACTTGGCTAGCTGAAAGAACCTTTTTGTATTAAATAATAAGGAAATATTATTTTATGTATGATTTATTGTTGTCTATGTTTTTTATTTTTCTATTGTTCATATATTTTCGTAGATATATTTTTCAGTAAGATTCTTGAGAAATATTTATGTTTAAATTTGTTACATATGTTTTTATTTTAATTTCATGTCAACACATATACATATATATGTTGTAACCTAATCCGTTAATTTTGAGTTTGAATAACAATCTACCGTTAGAAAAATTACAAAAAGTAGTTTATAGGGACTTTTTGCGTTGTATTTTTTTGTTTTGTTTTGTAAAATGTAAATAAAAAAATAGTAAAAAATACATTTTCATTTAAATACACATGGTAACGGTGTTCACATTTTTGCGTTATATTTTACCCTGTTTGCTCATGTTCTCCTGGCTTTTACTCCCTCTGCCCTTCTGCGAACGCCCACATCCGTTCGATACCTTAGTTCAATAGGGAACTAACTCAAAATACCACATTTTGAGAAAACTGGATTTGAACATTTTTCACAAAGACATCGCACCAAAATACAATTTTTTAATGTATAGTGATCTAGTATAGTGAATTTAAATCGATTAATGTTTGACATCGGATGAGGGGAACTCGTCAGATTCCAATCCAGACAAAAGCATACAATTCGTATCCAAAAATATCGGACTCGAAAATAAAAGATTTGATATCATTATGTGGGCGTTTAATTATACCGTGTGTTTACTGGGACTTCTATAAAAATCTCAATCCCGATTCAATGGCTGAGCCCATTCCAAGTTATTGCACATCCAATGAGGATTATGAATTTATACCGTTTCTTTGTATCCGAAGCCAATCCGAATCAATCTGTTCTTTTTGCAAACGTACATAATATTATTTTTGAAGTGCATTTACAAGAGATAATTCAGTATAAAGAATATACTCGCACCTATCTGTATTCTTTCACAAGACATTTTAGATAATATTTTAATAAAACAAATAGCTGTCATATATTGAACTACTCAACCAACACAGTCCTAGTGAGATGAGTGGGTAATGTTTTAGTTTTCTGTTTTAAATTTATGAATAAATAAATAAATCAATCCTGAAGTTTGATTTGTTCCCACAGCATTCCACAAGATGAAGGTTTTAGTGTAGAGTAAGATATTTAAATGTTTGTAAACGTGTCAAATGTTTCCCTACTGAACTGTAAATGGCTACATGTATTATGTTCCAAAAGGAAACATTTGACATGTTTCTCTATCGAACTAATTTTTTTATTGAAATACGAGAAGGGAGAGTTTCTTTATCATTTTGCATCATTAACCTAAAACCGAGAAATTTTGACATATTTCCCTATTGAACTAAGGTCTCGAGTTGTCCTGAGCCTGTATTAGTGTCCCATACGATGTACCAATATTATTCTGCGTTTTTTCAGGCGGGAAAAGAAATTACTGTTCGGTATAATAACAACATACCTGCTGTATTCTTTTGCTCTCCTGGGACCGTTTCAAGCAAAACATGCCCCCGCATGGGATAATACGAGACACACGTAAAAGAAAAGAGGTTATACCGGGGCTCTCGGTGGCAGCGCGATTACTCAAAATGCGATTTGATTTAAGAGTTTTAGTATAAGGAAGCAGAAATATTTGTATAAATTTGTTAATTTTGAAGTTATAGTGTAATCAGGTATCATTTCTAAAAGTATTGATGTTTTTATAATATTGATATTTTTATTATATTGATACTTTTATAATATTGGTACTTTTATAATTTTGATATTTTTTATGATATTGACATTTTTATAATATTATTTAAATTGGTGTTATAAAATTGGACTCTAGTATCTCAATAACAAAGCTGTAATGCTTTTACCATTATTTTTTCTCTTTAATTTTTTTTTGCAACTTATGTACACCACAAGATGCATGCGCCTAAATATAATAATTTTGCTCTACATTTGTATGATGATTGTAATTTATTGTTGTATTATATTATATTGTTGAAATAAACTCCTGCTGACAAGCTACTTGCAGTGGCTTAGCGGGTATAAGTTCCCACTGTATCTAATATGTAAATTATTAGATATATAAGTCTAAGTGATAAGGTATAGGTTAGATAAATTATGTTGTAAACCGCCCTTGAGGTGATTTTCTCACGAAAACGGCGCTATAGAAATAATCCATTTATTATTATTATTATTATAATTAATATTATACAATAAGAAAAATAAAATAAAAATATTATCCATTCTGATGCTAACTTAAAATGTATACATTAAATTGACGCAGGTATGCCTGCGGTGGGAGAATACCCCCGTTCTGTTCTGCGCTCCTGGTAGGCAAAACTTTAAATTTGTGCTGTAAGCAGTTTTCGGAAAATCTCCCGATCTTAAATTGCAAATTTTGCGTTTTTGCGGTTAAAATTACAAAATCGTAATTATTTTAAACGGACGCTCGGAATATTATTCATTTACCTTTTAGTAAAAAAAGTAGGAAAAGTGGAAAACGTATTAAAATTTATATAACGAATTACTGAGTTTGCACATCCCTTTTGAGTTTTTATAGCGAAATACACCTAATTCTGATATTAGGTAAAAGTTGAAAAAGAAAACTATTTTTTTTTCTTAATTTGCTAGAACTACGATGAGTAACAGGCACGAGCTCATTCCTAAACGCGGTGGGTAAATTCCCTCATTCTGTATTCTCCTGGTAAGCGAAACCTGAAATCCGTGCTGTAAGTAGTTTAAAACTAAAAAATGGACTTGGAATAATATGATTGGAATACTTTTTGTATGAGAGCAGAAATAAAAAAAAATCCATTCAGTAACAAATAGGAAAAATTAAAAAAAATGGTTATAAATCCCATGCAATCCATAAAATTTTAGTTCCTGCATAATTTTCAAGTTACTGCGATTTTGAAATAATTTTCTAAAATTTGTTAAATATAAATAAAATTCACCATCCATTTCAACTACGCACATATAACACGTAGATTAAATACACTATTTGATATTTTTCTGCTTACCGTTCTATTAGCCAACATTTTGATAAGGCTTGCGTGGTTCATCTCAGGGCAACTAAAAAGGGATTGAAAAAATAAATTAATTAAAACGCGTTATAAAAACTGGCAGTAATAATACTAAATAATTAATTAATATATTGAATACCCTTGGAAAATTGTGTTCAGATTTTTATGTTACGTTTTACCCGTATTTGATTCTGTTCTCCTGGCTCTTACTCACCCTCCCTTTCTGCAAACGCCCACATGAGATTGACCCAAAGGTTCGAACTGACAATTTGGTATTATTGATTGAAAATGGTTCCAACACTACAATTCTTCATTTTTTCTATAGACACCAATAAAATGAAGTGAATATTAACGGAATTGTAAAGTGTTTAAAGTTCCAACTGCATCAGTAATTCGTTATAATTTGTGGAACAAGATTTCAAATGCACATGGAACCCTGTTACTTCAATTTTAAAAGTTATTTTGTAACTCACTTCACATTAATACATGCAGAGCGTTTCATCTGATGAACTGTTTGGTTTCCGCGCCTTGCAATTAGAAGTGTAAATTAGGTGATTAGTGTGATTCTTTATTAAAATGATTACTTTATAAACCATCAGACAGTGATTCTGACACATGTATCGACTGTTTTCTGTACGCTTTTCCTGCAGATAAAATAAAAGAAGTGATGGAGAATGTTGCTTTATTTCACAAAAGACGAATCTGGACGTGGTGATGATGTATGATTTTTACACAAAATATTGCGAATAGATGAATACAACGGCGGTGAAACTTAGCATCTACACGCATATTTTTAAGACTAAATTTAATTGAAGTTTTCACATGAAAAATACGATAGATGTGATCTTTTGCAAAAAACAGCTCAATGCAAAAGATGATAATGTGTTGAATGTTTGTCATTAAAGTATGAAAATTATATTAAAGACAAGATGGCTATGAGAGAGGATAGGGATTCTGATAGGAAAATGATATACCCGTCCTTTATTTTGATTTAAAAAAACGTTATATCATGTCCGAGAGCAGAAGTTAGTTCCTTCCATTATAAAAGAAAATTGAATGTGTACAATTTAACTGCACACTACTCGGTAATCAAAACCATATATTTTTTGCGATATAGATTCAGAGTAAGTCAGATAGTGCTGAAAATGATGTAGCGAGTGCTTTTAAAAAGATTTTAGATTTGAGTTAGGTTGCTGAGAATAATTTCACTGAATTGATAACGTGGAGTGATTCGTGTATTCTACAAAATAGGATTTCTTTTATAAACACCGCTGTTTTATATTTTCTCAATAAAAATTCAAAAATAACTTCGATTACCATCAAGTATTCGATAACTGGCCATTCCTGCATACAAGAAGTTGACAATGCTCACGGTGCAATTGAGAAGGTCATGTCCAAGACCGAGTTATTTTTCTGTCTCATGAGAGTACTGAAGTCAGTGAATAGAAGAAAGCCAGTTAGAGTTTTTCAAATGAGCGCTGATGATTGTAAAGATTGTAATGCTTCGAAGCGACTACCACTTTTAAAAGTGTATTTACATCGGTTTACACAAAACATGCATGAAGTGAAGTATAAAAATGCCTTCAGCTGAAATGTTTTGAAAACTGAAAACTGAGAATTCGTGACAAACTGAGAAGGAGAAATAGTAGTTCGAACGTTGAATTGGCATTTCCAATTTCCACATTATTTGAACCGAAAAACGAAAGAAACACGTAAGTAATGTAACTCAACAAAAAAATCGTGATATAAAAATGATGTTAATCTCCATGCCTCTGGAAGAATGAAAATATTACCAATCATTGCTATAGTTTTAAACATTGGTTTATTTAAGACACGGGTTAATACACAATACTATTAATTCACTTTTTATTTTATACCCTCTCGGATACTATTTTTGTTTGCTTTATTTTAATAACCATAATGACTTAGGTATACATCATTATTTTTGCTTTTTATTCTTAAAGAAATCTCCAATTATTATAATTATTCCCTATATCAAGGAAGTAGTGCTTACCATTCTTGCTGACTTTTTATTGAACATACTTCTTTCATAATTATAATTTTCAATAATTATTATGTTTGCGGTGTATTAATCACCACACATTTACCATACCTCTCAGAATAAACAATTATTGATCTCTTTTATCTATTGTATGATTGCATTCATAAAATTTGAAGCGGTGTGAATTTTAACATTATTTCATAAGGGAGAAGTACACTGAAAACTTAAGTTCTGTAAGAATATATAAGTTAACTTACTTGAAATCACTCAATTGCCTAACTAGGTTCAAACTAATAAAATTACGTTCCCAGATTTCGTATTTATAATTAATAATGATCCGTAATAAAACTTAAAATCAAATAAAAACCTACAACTAACTGTATTTTCATACTCAAAACAATATAAAGTTGAATAAGTATTGAAATACATGTCATTTAAATCTTCGAAGCCCGCTCTCAGAAAAGGGTCAGTTTTAGATGGAACCTTGTTATTCCAAGCGGTCGAGATGTAGCCTGTATTGGTGTCCACCTATACGATGTACCAATATTATTCTGCATTTCGCCAAGCGGGAAAGGAAAATGCTCTCCGGTATAATAACAACATACCTGCTGTATTCTTCTGCTCTCCTGACACCGTCTCAAGCAAAACATGCCCCCGCATTATATTTTTGACTTTTTTGACTTGAAGTTAGTTTATATTTATGCTTTTTTCGTATACCTTTTTATCTTTACCATTACTTAGCATTGTACTAACCCCGCCAGGTAAATTATATATAACCACTTACTATATTGAATAGAGACATGTCATTGGTACCGATCGATCCGTGTAATAATTTTCTAAAACCTTTTAATTTGTACACCACTCATTTTATATGTGGATGGCTGGTATGTAAAGTTAAATTAAAAATAAATAATTGTGACAGCTGTTTCCGCGTTCAAGCCCATTTTCAAAATGCAGTTAATATACATTGCGACGACTTTCTTATAGATTTTATTTAATCCCACCTAATTCTGATTTGAACGGTATATAATTTCAATAAATAGTAAACATATTATATAAGAAAGTACTCTTTTACCGTACAGTCTTTAACAGTACAGACTCTTTTACCGCGGCGGCTGACTTTAGTCATTTCTTCAAATCGTTCGCACCATGCGGCGGCTGACTTCAGTCATTTTCAACTTTCGACTTCGTTTTCCAAGCACATGTATGCCGTATTCGATCAAAATTTATTTTAAAAATAAGAATATTCATTTGTGTTGCGACATCTCTGAGAATCTTTATCAACTTCTTCATTGTTTATATTATAAAATTAATAAAACCGAGAGCCCGGCGACATCCATCAGTCACAGTTTTGAAACACGCGCGCGAATGAGCTTGTGTCTTTGACGTGAACCCCGTACCAATTTCTAATAATACTTGTGCGCCGATATTCACTTCGAAATCTATTTTATTTTTTTATTTATTTAATTGTTGCATTATTTAAAAAGTGACTAATTCGCTTTTTAAAATGTCTTGTTTTGTGTGTTTACGTAAGAATTTAATGTTTTTTTTTAAACAGCCTTCAAAATGTCGAAACGTGGCCTTTCTGATATTGAAATATATGAAACAATTTTAGATTCGGATAGTGATTTTGAAATAAGTGATGACGACACAGATATTGTTTTTGATGAGCAATATGAAAGTGATGCCTCAATGCCGTCCGTTCAGCCATCAACTTCTTCTGCTGAACCTTTGACTTTGCCATCTCAACCCAGTACTTCATCAGAACAGCCATCAAATGTTATTCCTGAAGAAATATTTAACAATTGGAGTACAGGTCCTTTTATACCAATTGTTTATGAATTTGATGACTTCTCGTCTGGAGTTAACCCGTCTACATTACTTTCAGATAATTCAGAAGAAGTTGCATATTTTGAGTATTTTTTAAATAATGAGATAATGGAGAAAATTGTTGAGGAGACTACAAATATTATCTGGCTATTCTTCAAAGGGGACAACCATCCGAAAATTCTCGCCTCAACAGATGGGTGGTGAAATCGATTAAAGAAATGTATATTTACTTTGCTTTGACAATGTTAATGACAAGAAATCGTCATCTGACGATAGAAGAGTATTGGTCTACCGATCCCTTGATATCGAATAACATATTTGGGTAAACCCTGCCAAGGGATCGATACGAGATTTTACACAGAATGTTACACTTCTCTAAATCTGAAACACAAATCCCTGGTGACAAATTACATAAAATTAGAATATTAGTTGATCACACCAGAAAAATCTTCAGAGAGACATTGGTACCCAAAGAAAACTTGTGCATCGATGAAAGCATGATTCTTTTTAAGGGCAGGTTAGCATTTAAACAATATTTACCTTCTAAACGACACCGGTTCGGAATAAAAATGTTTGTTATGTGTGATTGTAAGACTGGTTTTGTTTTAGACTTTGTTATTTACGTTGGTGAAGGTACGGACATAACAGACAATCAGTACCTCGGCGTTTCGGGGGCTGTCGTAACGACATTGCTCGATAATTATTTAGAAAAGGGGCATAATCTTTGGGTCGACAACTGGTATAGCAGCCCAAAACTATTTGATTTTCTTCATAGTAAGAAAACTAATGCTTGTGGAACTGTTCGAAAAAACAGAAAGACCATGCCAAGTTTCGAAAAATTAAAAAAAGGGGAAATAGAGGCAAAACACCTGTGGACCACTGTTAGCTTTAAAATGGCAAGATAAGCGTGAAATTCATATGATCACAACTAAACACGATAGCTCTTCATCTCCAATAGGAAAAGTTAACAGGGAAACAAATGAACCAATATTTAAACCAAAATGTATCTTGGATTACAATTTAAATATGGGCGCTGTCGACAAAACCGACATGATGTTGAGCAGTTTGAATTGCACGAGGAAGTCAATAAAATGGTACAAAAAAGTGGTTTTCCATATAATAGATCTATACTTTTTAAATTCGCACACGCTCTTCAACAAGGTTACCGGAAAAAATACTACATTAGCAGATTTTCACTTGAAAGTTATAAGACAATTAATAGAAAAATATAGTGAACAATCTCAATCTACTTCAAGTTTTTGTGATAGTCCGCTCCGTTTGTCAGCCAAAGGGTTAGCGAAACACATGCCAGACATAATACCCTCAACGGCAAAACGTGCAAACCCATGTCGACTGTGTCGTGTATGTACCAACTCCAAACTGAAAACCAAAGTTAAAAAATATTCAAGATATATGTTCTCCGAGTGTAATGTGACATTATGTGTTTACCCATGTTTCCGTATATACCACGAAAAAAAAACTACTAAAACTTTTTTTTAATTGAAGTGTATTTCTTGTATATATTTTTTGCTATTGTCATGAGTATACCATTACATTAATGCAAATTTATCGCAGTGAAAACAATGTAAAATAATTACACACCATAAACGTCAATAAAATGTTAACTAAAGAAAAATTAAGTGAAGTCAGTGAAAAAATAAATATAAACCAAAACCAGAGCATCGGCGCAGTGGTCCCCCTAAGGACTCGCATTTCTTTACACAAGTAAGTAGGTACCTATATGTTACATCGTACGTCGCTAAACGCGGCCATGTCAGAGATTGCTTTGTTTCTGATGAAATTCACCGCGTTTGTTTATATTAACCCAATTATGACGTTATCTTAATTTCTTTTTATTTCAAGTGAATGTTTATTGATACTTCGATGTTGGAGGAAGATCTTGGGATAGTTAATAATCCAGATAATGTTTTTATTTACCTAAAAGGGTCGTTCTAAAAAAAATATTCGACAAAAAATGCATAAACAAAAATGTGCCGCGTGGGGGCGGCTACTTAGGTATATTTGTATAGCGGTTAAAAGGATTGTACGTCATTTTTCAAATAAATATTTTCCACTTTATTCAAATCAAAGAGCACATTTATAGAGGAAAAAGTATCCTTTTCAAAAAAAAAAAAATATTTTTGATTTGGTCAACGAATCATCTTCGGATTATAAATGAACTCGTGAATATTAATAAATATCAGAAAAAATCATTCTGTATTCAGGAATAGCAGATTTTTTTTTGATGGGCGCAAATATGGAAATGAAGTTCAAAACTTATGTGTTGAGATGTGTTACTTTTCCTCCTCCTCGAGTGAACTTTTCATACAACATAGCTGGGTCCACCATCAAACAACATCAGGGCATTTGCACTAAAAAGAAGAGAAAGATTTGCCACAGGTGACGTAATATATCTACCTACATTGTTTTATTCAAAACCTCAAGAATGAGCTGTGATTATGTTTATAGCATTGATGACTTTTCCAATTCCGTCCTGTTACACTTTACTCACGTAACCTTCTGTTCTCCTGGCTGCCAACTGTTCTCCCCTTCAGTGAACGCCCAAATCAGGTGGAGCCTGCAGAAGTGACCGCCCATTTGACACATACATGTAACTCTCCATTACAGCAGGAGGGCGGAGTGCATTTTTGCGGGAAAATGCCCTCGCGTATTTAGTACTCATGTCTAGCAGGACTTGAACCTGTGGTGTCCCTATGCTCTCCTGGAACCAGCTTGCCATAAAACGCAAGCACGTGACGCATCTGAATTATAATTTTACTATTTAATTGTGCTCAGAAGTACATCTGTATGTAAAAATGTCTATCCTCGATTTACTCGAATAGTTACAACGCGAGGGAATACTTAACCTGATGTGGCTCCAACCACCGACCCACTCCAAAGCCTACTCTTGTTGGAAATGATTGTAGTTTATAAAATAGTTCAAAACATATATTTGGTACTGCTTGCTTTGTAATGGATTGATTTTGAATTTTGGGTGAATTGCCTTGTCAATTCTGATGATTGCATGGGACTAGACTAGGTAACTGTGGAGTAACGCGTCATGATTTCCCATTTGGTGTCGATCATCACAAGTTATGGGAAAATCATGGAATGAAGAAGCGTGAATGCGAGGAAACTCATTATCGTATTTAATATATAAGTCACATCAAGATCTAAATCCACGTACCCTATAAATCTTTCTATTCCTGATACTTTGCGGAAATATAGTACTTTTTTCTAATTATTTCTCATTTATACTGTTTCTTTTACAGCTAAATGTATTTTATTTTTATTTTAGACAGCGAGTTTTCTGAAGATATAATATAATGATAATGAAGGGATAATCGTAGTCAAAGTACCAACTGGCTTGACTCAAAACGCTCTTGGTATTGAAAATGAACTAAATGCGTTCTTCCAAATTATCGACATGTCTATGATTGACGATGTTTTGAATTCACAAATATGTATATCGATCAGTTGCGAGTTGACTATCAATATTCTAGAGATCAATACAGTAAAAACATCGACAAGCAAGAATTTATGGCATACTTGGGTCTGCTATATTTGATCGCTATAAAAAAAATGAAAGAGATTTTTGTCAGCAACGGTATCAAGATTAAAACAGCACGAGCTGTCATGAGTTACGAGAGAATTCTCGTCATCAATCGTTGCTAGATATACGATGACAAGAATACCCTAGTTAAAAGGAGGAAAGCTTATAAACTGGCGGCGATCAAGTGTTATTTCGTTTTTTGTTTAAGAAAGTCTAATATATATATTTTTACTGTCATTTATAATTTTTCATAACTTCACACCAATATCCTAAGATTTATATAAAGAAAACACAATTTACATCGAGAAAACTTGATGACGTAAAATTTACGACAAGCGCTCGTTCAAGAGAAATTACTCAGCGCGCCCGCTGGAGGCTTAAAATTACAAAATTATAATTATTTTCATCGCACGCTATGAATATTATCAGAATAACCTTTTAGTAACAAAAACAGTAAAAGGGGAAAACATATTAACATTCATATTATAAATTACTGAGTTTAGTTAGTTGAGTTATAGCAAAATTCACCTAATTTGTTTACAACAATATTCATTCTGATATTAGATAAAAGTTCAACGAATATTATTCTTAATTTGCTAGAACTACGACGAGTAACAGGCAAGAACTTATTCCCAAACGCGGTGGGCAAATACCCTCATTCTGTTTTGTTCTCCTCGTAAGCGAAACCTGAAATCCGTGCAAGCAGTTCAAAATCCAAAAAAACTGGAATTTTTATGAAAAAAAAATAACTATTTCCTAACAATTAGGAAAAAAATTAAAAAATGGTTATAAATCCCATGCAATCCAAAATTATTTAACTATAATTTTCAAATCATTTTGTAAAACTTGTTAAATATAAATAAAATTCAGCAGCCATTTATTAAAGTATTTGATATTTTTCTGCATACCGCTCTATAATAGCCTACATTTTGGTAAGCCTTGCATGGTTCATTTCAGTGCAATTAAAAAGGGATTTAAAAAACAAATGAATTAAAACGCTATATAAAAAATGACAGTAATAATAAATACGAAGCCATTAATAAATATATTAAAAACTTGGCTAGCTGAAAAAAGCTATTTGTAGAAGATAATTGTTTTTTTTTTAAATATTTTTGTACATATATTTATGAGTAATATTCCTGAGGAATATTTATGTTTTTAGTTTGTTACATGTGTTTTTTATGTTTTTGTATTTTTATTTCTTAAACATGTTATATTTTGTAACCTAATCTGTTAATTTTGGGTTTGAATAACAAGCTCCCGTTAGACAAACTATAAAAACTAGTTTATTGTGACGCTTTACATTTTAAGTTTTTTTCTTTTGTAAAATGTAAATAAAAAAGTACAAAATACGTTTTCATGAAAATACACTTGGTAAATTGTTTTCACATTGTTTCTTTGTATTTTACCCTTGTTTGATTCTGTTCTCCTGGCTCTTAATCACTATCTCCCTCTGCGAACGCCCACATCAGATGTAGCCTGCCTACTATACTAGGGAATATGCCTGTATCAATATTATTCTGCGTTAACAACATACCTGCTGTATTCTTTTGCTCTCCTGGGAACGTCTCAAGAAAAACTTGCCCCCGCATTACCATAATACGAGGCGCACCGATATTTTTCGGAGGTGTTTTATTAACATTATAAGTTTTATATAATATGTTCTTAGAAAGATGTGTCGATTTTGGGGCGTCATTAATAATATAATAAATAACTTTGTTTACACCACTGTTTTTCATATACGATAGATATGTAGTTTATTTACATTAACATTCCATAACATTTTAAAATTGTGTTCATTATATTTTTGACATTTGTATGTTTCAAAAACAATGTTATACTAACGAAAATTGTTCCCTACTTTTTACACAAGCTTGGGCAAGTAGTTCATTTCGTTTCGTGATTATATAAAATAACATCAATGCGCAATACCAACTTCTCAGTACATAGCACTATTCAAATACATAGGTACACATACACGCACACACACACACACACACACACACACACCATTCACTAGATATTACATAGAAAAATGTCATTGGTACCGATCCTTGTAATAATTTTCTGAAACCTTGTAATTTGTGCACCACTCATTTTATATATGAATGGTTTGTTTCTAAAATTTAAAATAATTAAAGAAAGAAAAAATCCATTTTTTGAACTTAACAACATATATGCAATAAAATTTAAATTAAATAATTCAGTAATAGATAAAAAAATTAAGAAACACGTAATCATTTTTGCTTTAAAGATTCATTTAGCAAAATTAAAATAATAATAAGAGAGTATATGAAATAAATGAATGAATTCATAACAGAATTAAACAAAACGACAACAAAAACATACGAGGTTTTTATAAAAATAAATACTGTTTTTATTTACTTAACCTTCGGGATTAAAGGAAGAGGCGATCACCAAGACATGGGAAGCTATATAAAAGCTCTCGACTTTAAATCCTTCAAAGTGATACTACATATCCACGGTTTACGCGGAAACTGGAAAAAAGGTGTATTCACATTAGAAAAGTATGTCAAGTATATATCTTTTTTAAAGTATAAGCATTAAGAAATTAAGGGGAAAAGTATGGTAACATTCCGCCGATAGATCTGTTAGCACATCTGCCCTTCTCGCATCAATAATGTACCTAACGGAAAAATAGGTTACATCGGAGTTATCGGTGGCAGCGCGATTACTCAAAGTGCGATTTGATTTTAAAGTTATAGTATAAGGAAGCAGAAAGTTTTGTATAAATTTGTTAATTTTGAAGTATAGTCTAATCAGGCAGAAATAACAGAAAATTTATAGAAGTGATGTTTCAACATCCAGATCATTAAGCATAATTTTACTTCTTTCACCAGTGATATTTATTTAGATAAAAGGTTGACAGTGCGAGGACCAACAAAACTTCTATGTGTTTGTATTAATTTAGCATTAGATTGAGGAGAATAAAACACGCTATTAGACCACTTGTTTATTCGATTTTCGTACAAAGTTATTCAAAGTTCAACGGTGACGGTTCATATATCAAAAATGAGAAATGGAGCCGACTTTTCAAAAAGTTTTATTTGGCCTTCTGTTATTTTTGTTTCCCTCATTCCTTACAGTCATGTCCGATCGTGGATTTTACAAAATAATAAGTATCTCATTTTAATCGCATTCAGTGAACTTTGACACCTTGCTACATTTACATTCATATATCGTCACTTACATGCTCTTCTATTTTGATGTATATTACATACCTATGCATAAAAAATATGTATTTACGAAGTGTGTTCAAAAGAAAAGGTGAATTTTGAATGTTCGCGGGCTGTGTACATTCAATTATCGATTTTTTTTTATGTTGGTACACATATGTTTATCATACGTTAGCATTATCAGCCATTTTAGATCAGTGGTTTGTTTTTGACAACTGGAAAGGTTAGTAAATACCCTCATTCTGTTACTAGTATGCGAAACCTAAAATCCGTGCTGTAAGTAGTTTAAAACTAAAAAATGGATTTATTATTATGATTGGAATACTTTTTGTATGAGACGTAGAAATAAAATTAAAAAAAACTGTTAAGCAACAATTAGGAAATTTTTTAAAAAGGTTATACATCCCATGCAATCCAAAAAATGTTAGTTCCCGCAAAAGTCTGCATAATTTTCAAGAAACTAAAATTTTTAAATCATTTTGTAAAATTTGTTAAATATATATAATTCACTAGCCATTCGCACATATAGCACACAGATTCAATAAATTATTTGATATTTTTCTGCATACAGTTCTATTATAGCCAACATTTTGGTAAGCTTTGCGTGGTTCATCTCAGGGCAACTAAAAGGGGATTTAAAAGTAAATAAATTAAAGCGCGATGTAAAAAATGACAGCAATCATACTAAAAAAAATTAATAAATATATTCAAAACCTGGCTAGCTGAAAAAGCTATTTGTATTAGATAATAAGGAAATATTATTTTGTTGTTATTTTCACTTTTTTTTTTAATATATTTTTTTAGATATATTTTTGAGTAAGATTCGTGAGGAATATTTATGTTTTTAGTTTGTTACATATGTTTATATCTGTTTATTTTTATTTCATGCAAACATATATATTTAATAACCTAATCTGTAAATTTTGGGTTTGAATAACAAGCTCCCGTTAGATAAACTACAAAACCGTAGTTTATATGGACTTTTTGCATTGTATTTTGTTCTTTTGTAAAATGTAAATAAACAAAAAAAATAAATATAAAAAAAATACGTTTTCATGAAAACATATTTTTCCATTAAGTATTTGCTTCTGTCCTCCTGTCTCTTACTCACCCTCCTCTTCTGTAAACGTCCACATGAAATGTAGCCTGTATTATTGCTCGCCCATTCCACAAATCAATATTATTGTCTATCGTCAGGCGGGAAAGGTACTACTCTCCGGTATAATAACCACTGTATTCTTTTGCTCTCCTGGGAGAGTCTCAAGAAAAACATGCCCCCGCAATACGTAATACGAGACGCACCGATATTTTTCGGTGGTATTTTAAACATTTTAAATTTTATATAATTTCTTTGAAAGATGTTTATCGATTTTGGGGCAAAATTAATAGTATAATAAATAACTTAGTTTGCACCACTGTTTTTCATATAGATAGACATAGAGTTTATTTACATTAATATACCATAATATTTTAAAATTGTGTAGTTGTACGTTTCAAAAATAATATTATATTATTATTATCCTGTGTTGTACTTGCCCTTGCCATAATTGATACACCCGGTATTAGAAGTTCATTAGAGAGAGAAAGATATTAACTTTATGTCAGAAATAGGACTATTCTATTAGTTATACGATTGCACATAACCTGTAATGTCTAGTATCACTATACAATAAATTCTGAGACTGAAAGTTCTCCCTCACCTCATTTAACGTAGATTAGCAATTGCCTCACTCCCAATTATAAGACTGCGGTCGACTCACTCAACTCTGAGAGAGAGGAAACCTCATTGCTCCACCGGATCTGAGCCAACCATTGTCCGTACAAAGACGTACCTGCCTTGGAGACTAACACGTGGTATTCGCGTTGATATTCTTGTCTCCTCACTTTCCAGAAACACAACCCTGACACCCACCGTGGTGCATTCTCTCCTACCCAACCTTCCTCTTACCCATCCCCCCATTTACATGCCACAACACTGGTGTCCAACTTGGGGCTTTCTTCCTTCCCGACCTCCTAACCTTACCCTTTCCCATCTTTTAGAACCACAACAACTCTTACATATAGAAAGAAAGGGCCTAAGATTAAATTTACTTGAACAATTAGAAATTAACAAACAAACGAATGATCCTAATATAACATTAATTAATAAAGTAAGGAAAATTATATACTCTCCGCTTCTCAGTATGTGCACATTATCAAGACAATACAACACATTTAAATAAATCAATTAAGAAAAAAATTTCAGTTTCAAAACCTCACAGAATTTAGTATTTTAATTGTTTTCTAACTAAATCGATTTTACCGATAATAAATCATTACCCGTCCAAATTGCAAAGGAGTGGGAGTAAAATACATCATATATGGTAAATACGTTGTCACAATGTGGATTAACCACAGTTTGAAAGTTGGCCTTAAACGCCGAAACAGCTGTAACAATAATACAAACTAAAAATACTCGCAGAACTTAATAATAACACTATTAAATTTGACTTACATTAAATATTTAAAAAAAATTAAATGGAGTTCTATTGAGTGGAGTGGATTAAACACAGAAACAATTAATGCCTTTGGATCACGACTGTTTTTAGATATTTGGTTTTGCATGGATTTTTAAATGCAAGATTATTGTAACCTTTGTACAATCATTTCCCATTTGGTGTCGGAT
>JAHDVE020012082.1:0-30293 GCA_022606495.2 Halesus radiatus
AATTACGATCAAACGATCACGTCGGTTACACTCCCCCCGTGCAGTGAAACTGGACTAATTTTCATCCAGACGTGTTCGTCGTTGTCCACGGCGGCCGGAAACGCTCCCCCCATCGGGAATAATAGACGGGGCGATGTCGCGTCTCCTGAGAAGACAGCGGGCTTCTGGGATCCGCGTATAATCCTGCGGGATCGGGTCTGTGGCCAGGATGGTGTGATGCTGTACATCTGAGTGCGGCAGCTATCGTCTCCTCGGCGGGGCCCGCCTATAGCAGGGCTGCGTGCAGAGCCGGACACTTTGGGGTCGGCTGGTGCGAGGCTGTACACGTGAGTGCGGCAGCTATCATCTCTTCGGTGGGGCCCGCTTATGGCAGGGCTTCGTTTAGAGCCGGACACTTTGGGGTCAGGCAGTGCGGGGCTGCACATCTCAGTGCAGCAGTTATTGATGTCTCGGTAGAGCCCGCTTACAGCAGGGCTTCGTGTAGAGCCGGACACTTTGAAGTCGGGTAGTGCGAGGCTGCACATCTCAATGCAGCAATTGTTGTTTCGGTGGGGCTCGCCTATAGCAGGGCCATGTGCAACGCCGGATACTTCGGGATCGGGCGGTGCGAGGCTGCGCACCTCCGGGCAGCAGTTGTTGTGACAGGGTCCGCCTATAGCAGGGCCGTGAGCAGAGCCAGACACTTTGGGGTCGGGCAATGCGCAGCTGCACACTTCAGGGCGGCAGTCGTTGTCGAGTAGATGGGGCCCGCCTATAGCAGGGCCGTCAGCAGAGCCAGACACTTCGGGGTCGGGCAATGCGCAGCTGCAGACTTCAGGGCAGCAGTGATTGTTGTTGAGATGGGGCCCGCCTATAGCAGGGCCGTCAGCAGAGCCAGACACGTCGGGGTCGGGCAATGCGCAGCTGCAGACTTCAGGGCAGCAGTGATTGTTGTGGAGATGGGGCCCGCCTATAGCAGGGCCGTCAGCAGAGCCAGACACTTCGGGGTCGGGCAATGCGCAGCTGCAGACTTCAGGGCAGCAGTCACTGTTGTGTAGATGGGGCCCGCCTACTATAGCAGGGCCGTGAGCAGAGCCAGACACTTCAGGGTCAGGCAATGCGCAGCTGCAGACTTCAGGGCAGCAGTCACTGTTGTGTAGATGGGGCCCGCCTATAGCAGGGCCGTGAGCAGAGCCAGACACTTCGGGGTCAGGCAATGCGCAGCTGCACACTTCAGGGCAGCAGTGATTATTGTTCCGGTGAGGCCCGCCTATAGCAGGGCCATGTGCAGCGCCGGATACTTCGGGATCGGGCGGTGCAAGGCTGCGCACTTCGGGGAAGCAGTGATTATTCTTCCGGTGGGGCCCGCCTATAGCAGGGCCATGTGCAGCGCCGGATACTTCGGGATCGGGCGGTGCAAGGCTGTGCACCTCCGGGCAGCAGTTGTTGTCATGGAGACGGGGCCCGCCTATAGCAGGGCCGTGAGCAGAGCCAGACACTTCGGGGTCGGGCAATGCGCAGCTGCACACTTCAGGGCAGCCGTCGTTGTCGAGTGGATAGGGCTCGCCTATAGCAGGGCCGTGTGCAGAGCCAGACACTTCGGGGTCGGGCTGTGCGAGGCTGCACACTTCAGGGAAGCAGTCATTGTTGTGTAGATGGGGCCCGCCTATAGCAGGGCCGTGAGCAGAGCCAGACACTTCGGGGTCGGGCAGTGCGAAGCTGCGCACTTCAGGGCAGCAATTGTTGTCGTGTAGATGGGGCCCGCCTATAGCAGGGCCGTGAGCAGAGCCAGACACTTCGGGGTCGGGCTGTGCGAGGCTGCGCACTTCAGGGCAGCAATGATTGTCGTGTAGATGGGGCCCGCCTATAGCAGGGCCGTGAGCAGAGCCAGACACTTCGGGGTCAGGCAATGCGATGCTGCATTCTTCAGGGCGGCAGTCATTGTCATGTCGATGGGGCCCGCCTATAGCAGGGCCATGTGCAGCGCCGAATACTTCGGGATCGGGCGGTGCGAGGCTGCGCACCTCCGGGCAGCAGTTGTTGTGACGGGGCCCGCCTATAGCAGAGCCGTGTGCAGCGCCGGATACTTCGGGATCGGGCGGTGCAAGGCTGCGCACTTCCGGGTTTGTGTCAGTGCTCAGCAGCAAAGGGAGCCCAGACGCGGCGATCAGTTGCTCGATCTGCCTGTTTCGTTTTCTTATTTCTTGCAACTCTTCTCGCATCTGACGGATTATTTCTTTCTTGGAATCCGCAGAGGCTACTGTGCTCCGTGTCGTGTCGGTATTTGTGGCTAGAGCCGCTGCCGTAACAGCTCGTGCTCTAGCATAACAGGCGGCCGGACTTGATTGTTCGGGAACGTGTGTCGCTGGGTCGGCGGTAACCGGGCCGAGGGGTGCCGGGCCGAGGGGTGCGGGGCCAGAGACTGTAGCGCCGAGCGCTACAGAATTGTAACTATAGTCATTCCGTTCGAGCCCGCGGGGAGTGAGGTTGTAAGCAGCTGGGCTGACATGTAATGCACCGGGCGCTGCGGGGGCAGGGGGCGCAAGACCGGGCCCTACAGCGTAGCGGCGGCTAGCGTCATTTGCTCGTGGCCGTGGGAAGCGAGGTCCGTTGTAGCTCCGCCGGCGTATGACGTGTCGGGTGCTGTGGGTCGTGCCGGGCCGAGGGGTGCGGGGCCAGAGACTGTAGCGCCGAGCGCTACAGAATTGTAACTCGCGTCATTCCGTTCGAGCCCTCGGGGAGTGAGGTCGTAAGCAGCCGGGCTGCCATGTAATGCACCGGGCGCTGCGGGGGCAGGGGGCGTAAGACCGGGCCCTACAGCGTAGTGGCGGCTAGCATCATTTCGCTTGTGGCCGTGGGAAGCGAGGTCCGATGTAGCTCCGCCGGCGTATGACGTGTCGAGCGCTGCAGGTCGTGCTGGGCCGGACATTTCCGGCTGCGGCCGCTGTGTTCCGCCATTTTGTAATGTGCGGAATGCTTCCACCATTAATGCAGCAATCTGGGAGAGCGGGTCCGCTCTGTTCTTCGCCCAATTTTGGGTTCGACGCGCCGAGTCATCCGTTGTAGTTTGATCCGGGAATGTCGCGTTCGCGTTTGTGGGCTGCGGTTGACAGGGCTGCAGAGGGGTCGTTTGGCCGTGCATCGCGACGTGGGATGCTGGAAGCCGGTACTCTGCGCCTTGTGTGAAGCCTTGTGGGGCGCCTTGTGTGGAGCGTTGTGGGGCGCCTTGTGTGGAGCGTTGTGGGGCGCCTTGTGTGGCCGTACACTTCTGGGTAACGGCCGGTGACATCTTGTTAGATCACCTGGGTATCGGCTGGGTACTAGATCCGTAGTCCGGGGATCACTATGTGACTTGATCCGTGCTCGAGAGGACCACTTGTAAGCGACCATTGTCGTTACAAGACTGTAAACATGTAGGTGCTGGATTAAGCCACTTTCTATGCTTCTTTGAGTACGGGGCCGACTATCCTTGAGGCAGGTTCAGGAATCCTTCAGGTGGGAAGCAGGAGAAGTGAAAGACTTTCTTACAAGATGTGACTGGGTACGAGTCACGATTGCTCGTCCGAGTGTGACTGCCTTTATTTTCAGAAATTTTCGCTTTTATATTATTACAAAGTGATACAAGTTTTCAACACCAGGGGCGCTGCTGAGGCAGACATGTAAATAAGGGGTCCGTGCACGGTATTGTGCTGCCACGGGGTTAGTTGCATTGTCAAAAACCCACAACACGGTATCGTGCTGTCGCGGGGTCGGATGTGTTATCGAAGTGATAGGAAAGTCTGCCACACGGTACTGGGCTCCCGCGGAGTCAATCTATTATGGAAATTCCCGTGTGGTTCCATCACGTCGATAACACTATGAGATGAAACAAATCTTATAAATCTTACATAAGATACAATGCCAATAGTACAATACAAATCACGAAGTACATTGATAAACATAATGTTGCAAAATTGGAATCCTAAGAATCATGATAATTACGATCAAACGATCACGTCGGTTACACCATCTTAAAAATGATTTTTGTAATATGAATAAATTCAAAAACCATATAAGTCAAGTTTTGTAAAATCATGCTATAACAATACTGGAAAATATAATCTAAAGAAAATCGTAGTTTGTTACCCCTGACACCCAAAATTGAATATAAACCATCGTTGGAGAGCGGAAGATACTTTCAGTATCGCCCTGGTGAAATACCACCATTCAGAATTGAAACGTTGCTTGAAATGGCTTTTAGCCGTGTTTGGTGACCAGATCTGAATAGCCAGGCATTTCCCCACCATCCTCTTCCCCTTCTCCTTCCCCTCCCCTATACCTTCAGCCTCACAATATTTCCCAATTAGGGATGCCATAGTCTCAAAGGCTCCAGACGGTTGGGAGCAGTTGAGACTCTTGTGGGGTATTCATGTTTAAGCATTAATTGTACCAGTCTGAATATAGAGATCACCGGCTGAAACCGGTCAAAAAATAAAAGTGGAATAAAGTTAAAAGGTGTCTTTTATTTAATCAAATTAACTAATCCTGCAAGGCTTTCATTAGATTTGAGGTTGGCTTTTAAAAACCCTTCTCAAAAAGAACCTTGGTTTGACCTCAAAAAAATCAGAAACAAAACTAAAATTCGTTACAAAAAGGACAGGTAATAGCGTGACATGATGGGGTCATTGGGGTTCAGTAGAAACAGGTAACTTCGTCGAGTGTCAAGTATTTTATTAATTCACAATGTAAAATATATTCTTAACTGGTAGGCATTGTGGGTGTCACTGAATTACACGAACTTTTTTTACGGTTAATCTGCACACGGTCCAGTGGGGAGATTACCAGTCGTCTCGATGTTGGTGTTGGAAGCCTCAGAGAGCAGGTGGTACTTCCGGTAGGGGGAGGTTTTGGTGCTGGGCGGACACGCGTTTTGGCTTTCACTTGACGACCGGTTTCAGACGGTTCAAGAGGATGATCAGCAGGATGCCAGAGGCGCTCGACTGCTGTCCGGTGGTGATTCCTGCGGTGGTGGATATGTGCCTTGATGGGATCACGGCGTTGGAGGGCAGGAGGCGAAGAGCACTCGACTGCACTCGAACGGTGGGCGTTGGGGTTCGGCGATTCCTGCCGAGTTTTCCCGCAGCGTCTCAGGCTGGGATGCAAGTGGCCTGCTTGCTTTGTAGGAGACAGGAGTCTCGACTACGACCACTGGCCGGACGGTCTCTACTGACTCGTCTCTGTCCACTACTGACCTTGCTTCGGCCAAAGTCCCCCTTTTTAATTCCATCCGAACTATTCTTCGGGTTCCTTCGCGAACTACGAACTGTGGCTCGGTGGCTTTTAATTAGTTCGCTGTTAATCCCTTTAACTGCCTTTTTCTGGCGATTGCGAAATTCCCGGGATTTAAAGCCGGGCGTTTGTAAATTACCCTCAGGTAGACGGACCTCGGGTACCGTATTAGGGATTAGCATAAATCGGTGTTTCCCGCACTTATGGCTTGTATCAAGCGTCTTTGTGTTTTTACACGCAGACTCCTTCGTCGCCTTCTGAAAACATTTTAATAATGTTCGTGAACAATAGTTTTCTGACGAACAATAGAGCAACGATTTAGCAGAATATCCTGCCAATTCAGGTGCATTCATTTAAAAAAAGGTTATCTATAAAGCAAGTGAAGTAGTTAGCCACAAAGGCACTGCGGTCAGAATTATTATTTATTTATAATTTCTTCAAAAGATTGGTATTCAATTTGTGACGTCATTATTAATAAATTAATTAAAAATTACTTCGTAATCACCACTTTAATAATATAAACGTATCAACATGTTTCGAAAGCGAAGCTTTCCTCATGAGAAATATACATAATACTAAAAAATAATGATGTCAAGTAAAGACAATAAGTGTTAATAATTAGACAAAATCGAAATTTTAGAAATTAGAAAGTGTTAATAGTCAATTAAATATAATTAATAATTTAAAAAAAAAATGTTGCTCTCCTTTGAATTTATTTTCATATTAATATTAATAATAAAAATATTCATTTTATTTTTTTATTTTCTTACACAAATTTGTTATTCAATGTTTTATAATAATATTTATTAAATTTTTTGATCAATTAATACCTTCTTTAATCAATTTTTGTTTATGTTTACAATTTGTCATATTATTATTGTATTCTTTATATTCCTGATGAGGAAATAATCGCTTACGAAATATGTTGATATGTATATATTATTAAAGTGGTTATTACGAAGTAATTTTTAATTAATTTATTTTAAAATTTATGTACCTGAGAAATTTGTGCTGAATCCTAAGTTATGAATTATAAGTTGATCATCTGAATCTAACAAGCAGCGATATTAAAAATAGATAAGTGCAACGGGCACAAGGTCAGCTAAAACGGAGCCTGCTCTATTAATAGTTGACCTTAATGCTATCTGGTTTGGGGGATGTAGGACAGGAGTTCAGAAATACACTGACATTGACCTCAATATACTGGCTCTGGTGCGCCACCACTCCTACCGTAAAATACACTTCTTCTCCCCGCAGATCATCTGAAACTTCTCGTAAATCCACACCAATGTTATTTGCCGTATAGCATTTTATTACGGTTGGTTTTCACAATTCAGTGGTTCTTTCTTCGTGCACTTCCATTTGAATGTTTATCTGATTTTTATGGATTTACACCACTTTCAAAATTTTATTGCATTAGTTTTTGCTAATTTAAGCCGCAATGAATAAAATAAATGAAGACCTGCAAATTATAGCTAGAAAGCTGAAAATAAACAAATTAAAACTGAATGTGAGTAAAACCAAAATATGGGAATAGGTAATAAAACGCATAATACAGGGTTAACTTTCGCGATGAATTTATTTAATTTTTTTTTAATTTACATTTTACAAAAGAAAAAAAATACAATGGAAAAAGTTTTTTGTAGTTTGTCTAACGGGAGCTTGTTATTCAAACTCAAAATTTACAGATAAGCTTACAAATAATACATGTTTAAATAAACTTTTAATGTTTTTATTTTTATTTTAACATATAATATAAAATAAAAATAAAAACGTTTAAAAACATATGTAACAAACTTAAAACATGAATATTTCTCAAGAATCTTTCTCAAAAATATTTCTATAAAAAATTTATACAAATAGCTTCTTTCAGCTAGCGAAGTTTTCAATATATTTATTATTTCTTTAGTTTTAATACAGTTTTTTTATTTCAGCGGGTAACATATTTAAACAGCTAGGAATCATGTGATTTAAAGTTCTTTGTCCATATTTATTTGTATGCTTAGGAACCATCAATTCTTTATTAAAATTGAGACGAGTATTGTAAGTGTGCTATAGTCTATTTGTATGGTACATAGGGTTATTGATGTGCTGAAATATAAATGTGTACTACAAAATTGATCTTACTAAAAGAATTTTGACTCCGATAAGTATGGAATATTATGCCTTTGTTCGTACAAACTTTTGTTAGCTAATAATTAATAAATAAGATGATGAAGATTTTGAAAAAGTTAAATAAATTTAATACCTAGGTGTAATATTGGATACAAAACTATCTTTCACAGTAAATTTTGAATACGTATAAAAAAGAAAACTAATAAATAAACTCTATAGAAACACCACAATAAAACTATAGTTGCTCCATATTTGGACTATTGCTCTACAGTATTATATTTGACCAATGAATGGAATATAAACAAGCTAGAAATGATTCAAAACAGAGCTAGGAGATGTATGCTAAGGAAAGGCAAATACACAAGCATCAATCAAATGAGACAAGAGCTTCATAGAATTCCGATAAAAAACAGACTATTATACAATGTCTTAATGTTTATACATACAATTCTGAACAAAAATTTGCGAAATTATTTCATGTATGAAATTGTTTTTAGTAAAAATGTACATAATTTTGAAAGCAGGAATGTAAATATAGTTAGATTACCTCACATGAGAAAAACAGAATCACGGAACTGCTTAATGTATATAGGACTGAAAATGTATGATGAGACGCCTGAAAGCCTGAAGAATGAAGGAATATTTAAAAATAATTGTTATGTTTACTGTAAAACTATCATTATATAAATACTGACATGTAACTATGTACGTATTTGTTTATATACATATAATGTAACATGAACTTAACTAAACACGTAATTTAAAAAAAAATTACAAAGTTAGCATTCTTGTATTATAAAATTATTTTTTAAGGTCATTTAACAATTAAAACTATTTCATCAAGTAGACAGTGATCATACAGGTATATCGTGAGCATACAACGAAAAAAGTCCTTGTTTGTTGGTAGACTTAGATTGATAATTTATGCATTTATGCAGGTTTGTAGGATCGCAGGTTAGGATATTTTAAAAGTAAAGTATAGGTAATATGCTTCATATACGTAGAAAATATTGTGACTTGCGAAGCTGTGAGTGTCTATGCAAAGGACGTCAGTCTTAGTCTGCCAACGGACAGGGAACTTGGCTTCTTTTCGTCGTATGCTCACGACATATTGTATAGTTCCATAGCATTGTGGTCTGCGCTTGACTCTGTGTCCTGCGATATTGATAGTAACTTATATATTTTATATCATCATTAGCTGATCTGTACCCGGCCCTGCTCGGGATTTTTTTCGTTATAAAGTTGTCAATTATTGTGTATTGTCGTTTGGAAGACATAATTGATTTGACATCAAAAGTAATACCTTGTGACGATTATTACTATCTATAAACAAAGAAACAAAGAAAAATTCATTTGAAAATTATATTTCGCTCCATTTATTTTTTCAAAACATATCTGAATAATAAAACTACGTACTTATTCGTGTTTTCCATTTTGAAAATATTCTATCAAAACAATCTTCTTTTAAATATTTAATCTGTTGCGAATCAGAGTGGTAAATGTATGGGCTAACCTCAATACAACATGGCGGGTACAATGTTTTTCACAATAATTTTAAAACATTATAGCAACAGTATTACATATTGGATTTCATTCAACCTACTCTCTTTCCCGGCACCGATAAGAACAAACTGTGCTATTTTTAGCGAAACATCAACTAATGACATCAGATAATATAAAAAGAATAAAAGTTTATAAAGGATTTAAAAGTAAAGATATGCGTACATATAAAACATGCAATAAACTTACGTTAAATTAATACTGATTGAAAAGGTATGATAGTATAGCCTTCTTCTACTTACCTTCCGTGCAGTTAAATAGATTCGCTACATCTGCGTATCTATTACTATCTTCATGTAATCTAGGTACAAGCGAGTGTCTGTAGTGCTCAGTCCTAGCGTTGTTAAATTTAAACAGGATTTTGAAATTGCATGACGTAAATTAAATCAGGGCTGTCTATACCACCATTTACAATTTTGAACATAAATATCAAGTCGGAAATTATTCTTCAATCTGAGATTTGTTAAATTAAGTTCTTTCCTCAAGTAAGTACAGGTAATGCTTTCAATGAGAATACCGAGTTTATAATTAATGTGTTTTATGAATTTATGTTGATTTTTTTCGATGGAATCTGAATGTATTTTAAAGTGTTGGGGGACTCAGATCAAGGAGTTATATTCAACTTGACTTCAAACTAAAGATGTTTAAAAAAGTTTTCACGTTTTATAACTCTTCTCAATATTGTTATTTAAAGTTTGTAGAACCTACTCTAAAAGGTATTAACTGCAAATGATATAAATATGTGTATGTATAACAGGAGTGGAGTTACCTATTAGAGTTTGTGGTTTAACTTATTTCTGCAGAACGAAGCTCAAACATCCGTGAAGTACTATAATACACAACTTTCAGATCTTTTAGAAGTTATTCGTTGGATGTATAAATCACTATCTAACAATGATGTAAAATATTACATAGAAAATACACCATTTAAACTTTGCCACTAACTTTGCATCGCATTGAGTCGTACATCGGCTGTTTGAATGGTTTATTTTTAAGTTCTACGGATGAAACTTAACATTCATTCGTTCGTTAAAATAACGACTTTATCGTAGTTTCAAAGAATTTTTAAAAAAGTACGCGGGGAAATACTTTCGAAAGGATAGCAAGAGCTCAGAACTTCTATGCTGTATTTTTCCTTATAATCGTTATAAAAGTTTTCGCATGGAATATTTCCCCAATAACTGGGAATAAATCAAGAATATATATATACTCGTACGTCGTAGATGCTTCTCAATCTGTGGGTTGCCGACATTCTATTTTTTGCAAATGTGTTCAGTTTACGATATTTTAATAAGCGTCACGGAGAGTATCCGATTATGTTTCAGTTTTTCTAGAAGATTTTTTGAGTTTCATTGAAAAATAATAATAATGTTTTATGATCTTCTTTTTCTTTATAACAGAATAAGAAATAATCATATCCTCACTGGGATTTCCCGTGCTGAGGATTTCATTTACAAAATATTAAATTACATTATACTAAATTACTGTGCTTGATATAATAAATGTAACGTGAGGTGTTTTATGTGCAGTTGAGGGGTTTCGGTGTTAGTCTGTATTTGGTGTTAACACGTTTTCTATTTCAGATCTCCCTATGTAACGTATCCGGTGTTTTATTGGATTTTAAAATTAATTATGGCTGTTGTAATTGTTGTTTGGACGAATTATAATTTTTATTGTATAACACAAAATATTCATGTTATTAAGTTACTTATCCGTATTATTTCATATAAAATTAGACTAATTTGTTAAAAAAAATTTAAAACTTTTTTCCTCTTTTTTTAACATTTTAACCTTACCAGTTTTGACCTACAACGGCCATTTTCAGACTGGTACAAATTATTCTTAAACTGCGGTATATTTACAATTTTTGTGTTATCAGGGGTGGAAAACTATTTTTGAATATACATTTTAATAAACAGTATTGCTACTCCAACAATTGTTTATATACAGTAGTTTAAGAAAAAATGTAACAATCTGAAAATGACCGCGTTAGACTGAAACCGGTCAGGTCAAGAAATAAAAAAAGGGGAAAAAGTTTTTTTTTTTTAATAATATTGTTATAATTAAATTCCACCACGAACTGTCGGTTTCGAAAACAGAAATATTAAAATTTGTTAAGCTTATAACCAAACTAGTGTAAATTAGTCAAAAATCCATGTTTTACATTTAGTTACTAAAATTGTTAATAGACGTTTTCACAGAATTATTTACCTTCTTTGTGATCGATTTTTGATACCACAGTGCTTCAAAGAGTTAACTGCAACCAAAGTTTCACATCCCTGACAAACTTAAAATAATCTGTGTATTTAATTCAATGTACCTATGTCAAACTCTAAACCAATCATTTTATCTTTTGCTTTGCTCCCCTGTGCCATGCGAATGTATCGGCTGGGGAACAATTATGTGCTTGAGGATTTGAATATTTGAGAATTCTACACAAGTTCGGTTTGATTTAGGTACTAGGTATTTTCATCTAACATTAAGTAGATATTTCATGACATTTTGTCTATAAAAAAAAAATAATAATAAATGGATTATTTCTATATCGCCGTTTTCGTGAGAAAATCACCTCAAGGATGCTTTACAACATAATTTATGTAACCTATACCTTATCCCTTAGACTTATATCTAATAATTTACATCTTAAATTTAATACTAATGGCTTACAGCTAAGATTTATAACTAGTAACTATCTAATTATAAGTGATACAAAATGTTACTATTTACAAAAATCAGAACTTAACCTGATATTGAACAACAGTGGGGCGAGTTTATATGTTATACTCGTACATCACAGCTCCATTTGAATGCTTCTGGTCAGTTTGAGGATAATATAAACACATATATATCATATTCTATGTGTTAATGATGATGGTAATGCTAGACAGACACTTTTATGCAATTACATTTGGTCAGTTTGAGGATAATATAAACATATGTATCATATTCTACGTGTTAATGATGATAGTAATGCTAGACAGACACTTTTATGCAATTACATTTGGTCAGTTTGAGGATAATAAAAACATATGTATCATATCCTACATGTTAATGGTGATAGTAATGATAGACGGACACTTTTATGCAATTACATTTGGTCAGTTTGAGATAATATAAACATATGTATCATATATGTATCATATTCTACGTGTTAATGATGATAGTAATGCTAGACAGACACTTTTATGCAATTACATTTGGTCAGTTTGAGGATAATATAAACATATGTATCATATTCTACGTGTTAATGATGATAGTAATGCTAGACAGACACTTTTATGCAATTACATTTGGTCAGTTTGTGGATAATATAAACATATGTATCATATTCTACGTGTTAATGATGATAGTAATGCTAGACAGACACTTTTATGCAATTACATTAGGTCAGTTTGAGGATAATATAAACACATGTATCATATTCTACGTGTTAATGATGATAGTAATGCTGGACAGACACTTTTATGCAATTACATTTGGTCAGTTTGAGGATAATATAAACATATGTATCATATTCTACGTGTTAATGTTGATAGTAATGCTAGACAGACACTTTTATGCAATTACATTTGGTCAGTTTGAGGATAATATAAACATATGTATCATATTCTACGTGTTAATGATGATAGTAATGCTAGACAAACACTTTTATGCAATTACATTTGGTCAGTTTGAGGATAATATAAACATATGTATCATATTCTACGTGTTAATGATGATAGTAATGCTGGATAGACACTTTTATGCAATTACATTTGGTCAGTTTGAGGATAATATAAACATATGTATCATATTCTACGTGTTAATGATGATAGTAATGCTAGACAGACACTTTTATGCAATTACATTTTTGAGCGCCAAAAGAAGAAGATTTTACCCATGTTAATATTATGTATATATTATTATTGTTAGTTTTATCACATAGGTGCAAAAAATGTATTTTATGGGTTATCTGGATTTAAAGAACAGTATAGACATGTATGCATATACATTCGACGGCTTAAAGTTAACATGTTTTAATTACAAACTAAATTTTGCAGTTATTACAAAAAAATAGGTTTTTATTATTAGTCTCAAATATCAAGAACACTTCCCAAAACTTCGCATGTTCGTTTTTAAATTTTTAAAAATGTGGTAAAAATTGTCATTTTGTATTTACAATATTTTAACTTTAAGCCGTCGGTATTACAACATTTAATGGAATTCAAATTCAGTGTCCATAACGAAATATTTTCAAAAAAATTTAGAAAGTTTTTAATTACCTGTTAATAATCTCCGCCAGTTGCTATATATTTTTTTCCCTAAAGATTGCTGCACTGGGAGTGCTAAGTCATTATTTATCAAGCGTCGACATCGACGAAGGGTTGTCTATATAGTTTCCACGTATAGATGGGTGTCGCTATATATTAAAACATTTTTTAAAGGGTCAATTTAACTCAACACCTCTTGTGCGGAAATCTATTTTGAAGTCAACAATACATAAAAGTATTTGAACCATGTTGTAAGTTCAGAGATCAGATTTCCCGATTGCGAGATAGTCCCGCGTGATATATGAGTCACCCTCGCCTTTAAGGCTTTATCCCGGCACCCTCGGCCCGCTAGAGAGTTAATCAATACACAAAAACAATACACGGAGCCTTTTGCTGGAGATCTCAAGCATCGATTCGTTTAGTGGGACATCCGCCACTCGGGGGACACACTGCGGGACCGGAAGTAAGTCACTTCAACCCCCTTTTCTTCCCGCAGACCTTTCTCACTCCACCTACACCGTGCAGGTTTCCGCACTTCAAGTCTTCCCAACTGTAACATATTCTCGCAACAACCTTAGATGCTCCACGGGCAACCACTGCAGCCAATGAAGGTTCCGCTCTAAAGTTACGATGTTATTGTGATGTTTTGAGAGCGTAATGGTTTTAGAGTATCCCTCGATGGTTTGCAGAGGCCATTTTAGACATCATATTTACATTTAAGCCGGTTGAAAGAATGTTTGACAATACATTTGGGAAATGAACAGCTTTAAAGCTCAAAAAAATTCTGCAATTTCCTTATTTTTCCTTTGATCGATATCCACTTCAAAAATAATATTCCCCATAATAATTATTGTAAAAAAAAATTGAAGTAATTTTTTTTTTTTTAATTAGGAAGATATTATGAAGGTTATTTGATTTTCAATACAATAATCGTGCATAGTCAACTAAAGCAGCTGCGATTTAAAAAAAAGTTATTTAGTGTTACCAATAAAAAAACAATCATTATCATGATTATGTGTGAAAAATTCTTATAATTGATTAAAACAATCCCGACTTTAAAGTAATCGAACATCCAATGTAAACCATGAAATTATTCTATTCCATTTTGCATCATCTTTCTTTAATTATTGAAATGCCCAGGGGGCTTTGATATACAAGTACTCGTACATCATTTTAAAATCACACAAATAAATAAAAATAGAAAACATGCACAAATGTTAAAAATACACCGGAATATAAAGGAAAAGAAAAAGTAAATGATACAATATCCATGAGGTCAATAATAAAATTAATAACAAATAAGTAAATAATGTAAAAACTTGTAGATAGCAATAATTTATAAAATAGGTAGAAATAATTCGTTCAAACTTTTTTTTTTTAATTTGCCAAGTTTAGACTATTGTCAAATACATGCGTATCATTTAAGTATTTGTTACCAAGACTGTGTAAGTGTTGAATTGGGGAATGCAAGCTGTAGTTGGAATGGGATATAGATATGTAAAATGTCAATGTTTGCCCTGTAGTTCGTTTAGGTATGTATATGTTGATTAAATTCAGATGGGAGTTTATAGAATTGCATCCGATTTAAGAGACTTGATAGGGAGACAGAGAACTTAAGACAATAATTCGAATGCATGTGCGAGCAAGCGGAGTCTGTGTTCCTCTAAATCTAAGACGATTGGAACAAAAAAAAATCAAGAGTGTTGCAAAACCTACTGATGCACACTTTTCTACCGTTTTTCTCTAGGAACCGATATCAATAGATTCCTGAAACGCTCAAGAACGCACGATTTCGCTGTTGATGGATTCATGTAGATAAAGATGATGCGTTTTTAATATCAATGATAAATTTCTACCCACTTTATAATGACAGAAACGATTTAAAAAAAAAATTATCACGCGAATTGTTTAAAAGCTCCTTAAAATATCTTAACAGTATAATTTCCTTAAAAGATTGGTATTCACTTTGTGGCATCATTATTAATAAATTACTTTGTAAACACCACTTTTTTAATACATAAATATTAACATGTTTCAAAAGCGAAGCTTTCCTCGTCAGGACACATAGAATACTAAAAAATAATAATGTCAAGTATAGACAAATGATAAACATAAAAAAATAATATAGTGTATAGACAAATTATAAACATAAACAATAAGTGATTAAAGCAGGAAGGTAATTAATTACAAATGTAAATAAAAAAAAATTATGAAACATTGAATAACCAATTCATATTAGAAATTATAAAAGAAATTATCATTAATTTTAATATGAAAATAATTTCAAGAGTAGCTATTTTAAGAAAAAATATTTCATTATTAATTTTATTTATTTGACTAAAATAAATATTTTAAACCTTTATTTATGTCAAAAGAATGATTTGTTTCCAAAATTTGGGTGTCAAATTCGGAATAATTAATTAATAATGTCTTCCGTTGCGAGTTTGTTCACGTAAAAGTGAAAAATCTAAACCTTAAAAACTGCAGCTTGGAACTGCACTATTTCAAAGCAATGATGTTCATACGATTTTATTTCTTCTTTTCAGGTAAGCGACATATGATGCTTCTTTTTCTGGTGTACGTGTTACTGGTTATTCTACATTCAGGTATTTTCCAAAAAGTTTTAATATATGATTTACGAGATTACAGTAGTCGCTTTTTATAAAAAAAACTCTTACAATTATTAAACAATAAAATTAATAATTTCTTCAAAAGATTGGTATTCACCCTGTGGCGTCATTATTAATAAATTAATTAAAAATCACTACGTAATCACCACTTTATCAATACATACAAATCAATTTGCTTTTCTCATCAGGACATACAGAATACTAAAAATAATAATGTGAAGTATAAACACCTGATAAAAATAGAACACAATAATTTAAGAATAGACAAATTATAAACATAAAATGATTAAAGAAGGTAAGTAAATAATTTCAAATGTCAATAAAAGAATATTATAAAACATTGAATAATCAATTTGTATTAGAAATTAAAAAAAATAAATTATTATTAATATTAATATGAAAATAAATTTAGTAGATAGCTGTTTATAAAACAAATATTTGATTATTAATTATATTTAATTGACTATTAACACTTTTTCTATTTTCTAATATTTCTCATTTAAAATTGTAAAGCGGTTGTATTTGTATGAACACATTTTAAACCTTTATTTAAGTCAAAAGAATACTTTGATTCCAAAATATGGTTGGCAAATTCAGAATAATTATTATTGATTCTTAAATTACTTACCTACTTTAATCAATTTTTGTTTATGTTTATAATTTGTCCATTTTTATATTATTGTGTTCTATGTCCATCATTTTTTTATTTATTAAACTGTTTGAGGTAATGTTATAAGCAAATTACGCTCTATGAGGCTACAGTTTCATGTACAGATGTGGGGAGGACTAGTACGTAACATCCTTATTTTCACGGATAAAAAAAGACAATGACTTCGTCGTGCTTTGGGATAATGTATCTAACGTGTGCGAGGATTATGGAATCATTTTATTGTATGTCTACATCACTCCATTGTTATTTAGGAATAACGAAAACATCCGCAGTACAGCACCTTTGATAAATTTAATCATTCTTCCCTAAGTTCGTTAACGTAATCTGTTACATTAAATGCAGTAAAACGTAAATTTTACGCTTATGATACGTCGTAAATGGGGCTTATTTACGTCTCGTATACGACGCCTCCATCATTGACCTTGTTGTTTTGTAATTTACGGCAAGTTGGATAGTACTCTCTCGGGCACGCTTTGTACACGGGCTTCATTGTTTTGAAACATTGCTAAATATGTTAAAAACACTTAGAACCAAATCTAACAAAAAAAAATAGTTGGTAGATAATAATAATAATAATCGGATGATTTTTATAGCGCCGTTTTTGTGAAAAATCACCTCAAGGGCGCTGGACAAATCTTACTTCCTATTCTTACATTATTCCTATATTAAATCTATGACATTTTTTTTTGGGCATCATTACACATTATTTATAGACCATATAAAGAGATGCAGTTAGATAATCTAAATTAAATACGGCTTGGTCTAAGTTTTCATACATGTTTAATTGAAAAAAAAAAAAGAAGCTAACTGTATTTATTCCTTACGATATATTGCAAGACGCTAATACAAATGATAGGAGTTATGTGAAGTTGGGCGGCGGGTGAGGTCGGGGGCCGGGGGTACTTTTTTTTTTTTTTTACATGAATACCTCACAAGAGTCCCAAACTGCTCCCAACCGTCTGGAGCCAGTGAGACTATGGCGTTCCCAATTGGGGAATGTTGTGAGGCTGAAGGTATTGGGGAGGGGAAGGAGAAGGGGGAGAGGAAGGTGATGAAAAGGGAAAATACCTGGCTATTCAGATCTGGTCACCAAACACGGCTAAAAGCCATTTCAAGCAACGTTTCAATTCTGAATGGTGGTCTTTCACCAGGGCGATACTGAGAGTATCTGATCCTTTCTTCCAATCTTCTTTGTCTTTGTTGGTGACGCCCCTGGGCGGCGTGACGGGACGCTTGGTGTTGGTCTGCCCGTACGCCAGGTGGCGCTCGTCGGCTGGCTTAAGTATCTGGAAAGAGCACATCAGCGTGTCGTCTATTTCTCGCCCCAGCCGGTGGTATCCTTGTCGGGGTCGGACCACAGCAGGTCGCAGAGCAGCCTTGTCGGGCACGTCCGTGGGCCGCATGATGCACCGGATTTGCTCCAGATGACAGTAACGAAGGGAAGTTTTCTATAGAAATCAAAGAATATTGAAAAAATCTGATGTGTACCCGGATTATTTTATTTTTTGGAATAAATTTATGAATTCGTGAATTCTTGCTTGTCGTTTGGGTGCCGTAATTGATTTGATAGCAAAAGTAATGCCCTGTGACGACTATTACTATCTCTACATAAATAAACATTCTTTCGAAAATTTTATTTCATTGCAAATATTTATTTTATCAAAATATATCCATGTAATATAGTTCTTAAGTAAACGAAGTGAGTGGGACAATTAGTTAATAATGGTATTATTAAATTTGGTTTACATTAAATTTAAAAAAAAATAATAATAAAAAACTCGTAATAAAAATACCTCTCTGAAGTTGAATTCAAATATCCACCGCGGAGACAAAAGGATTTGAAGAAAGCATCAAATCAATCAATTATTCTTCGAACACAATCCGATAAAGCCATTTGTATCAATCTCCCATCTACATAAGTAATCTCAGATATGAAGCAGTTAAGGAGGCATTCACCATACTAATACCAATACTGCCTTATCTGCGATCATTGATTCACTAAAGTACAGCCGCACCTACCCGACGGCCGCGGCAGAACCTCCCAGTCTTATGAAGTATAGTCACCCTATAGTATGTATAGGCCCTTTAGTATTATGTCTCTGATTTATACGGCAGACGTGCCTCCTGGGATGAACATTCAATATAATAATACCGATAGGAAAGACGGAGATAGCCAAGATTTACATCTTTATTCAGCGTGCAGTAAAATATTGCGAATTGATACAGTTACTCGTACAATAAACTTCGATCCGAGGATATAACTCCGGACTTTCCGTAGAATTCGTTCGGCGAGGATGAATCATTTTTAAAAACAAATGTTTAACATGGTCCAAAGGGCTTTGCGACATTGAGTTTTTATTTTCTTCAATAAATGCAAAATTACTTTGTTGTCATTATAATTTTTTTTTATGTGAATACCACAGAAGAGTCGAAACTGCTCCCAACCGTCTGGAGCCAGTGAGACTATGACATTACCAATTGGGGAATATTGTGAGGCTGATGGTAGTGGGGAGGGGAAGGAGAGGGGGAAGAAGAAGGTGGGGAAATACCCGGCTATTCAGATCTGATCACCAAACACGGTTAAAAGCCATTTCAAGCAACGTTTCAATTCTGAATGGAGGCCTTTCACCAAGGCGATACTGAGAGGATCTTCCACTCTGAAACGTGATCAAATGTACCAGATATTATTTTTAAATAATTAATTGTGAAACAACACAAAATAATTAAATAAAATTTACTTGCGCTCGCCGGAATTTGAACCTGCGACCTTCGGATTCGTAGCCGAGAGCCTTACCCCTCGACCATAGAGGCCGCCATTAATAATAAAAAAAAAAGAATTATTTTGTGTAAACCACATCGCGTTTGAAGTGAGATGGAGTTATGGAATTTTAAGGATTCGGTATTATTTGCAAAGTGTAAATTGAATTTATAATTTATAAGCTTAAATAATTTACGTAGAATTGGTAAAACTTTTAAAAGACAAAAAATCGCATCATCATTCTCGATGGAAGTATTGATTTGATCAGTAAATTTGTTTTGTACGTCAGTAATAATTTGGTGTTCAAATTGGCTTCATTACGGTTTCACTCAAAGTAAACTTGTTTGCAAGTAAGTACTCGTGCCATATTCACGAACGCCGGGGTAATTAAGGTTTAGGTTTAACATTACTACATTAAATCTATTTATCTTTCAATAAACTCTGCGATAATGTCGTTTTCAGTTTCCTCACTATCAACGAGGGTAATAAACGTATTCTCCGAAGCTCCTTCGATGGATACCTTGAAATGAACTATGGGGATCTTTTACACAGCAAAACCATTCCATAACCTTTTCAAAGAGTACCCAACGTTGGCCGTGAAAATACGAAACACATCCCCTACTTATTCTGTTCATCGTCGCAAAGTTTTTGTCCTGTAGTTACGTGAACTACGGATAATCAGGTACATTTTAATGGGTTGATTTGTAAAATATTTTATTATGTTATAATACGTACACATCAGGGTATTATCCTTCTTAGAGTTAGCCTTAGATGTCTGCGAAAAAATTCCCAGTTTATATTAGAAAGCAATTGGACACACTCCGAACATAGATGCTATATATACAGTAGATTTAGTTTTAATTGTGCCAGACTGAAGATTCCCGTAATAGGGTGAAACCGATCAACAATAGGAAAAAAGTTGCACGATTCCTTCTTCCACTCTCAAATCAATAATTCATCAACATTTCCTGTAAAGACAGTACGAGTGTATTGTTATTTTTGATACTGGCACTAGAAATTACTGAATAATGACCCATCTACTGCAAACATTTTACTATTTCCTCATAATAGTCTGCAGGTAGGTTCAAAATATTATCCAATAAAAAAATTTAACCCCCTTTAAAATGTCAAACAGCCACGAAAATAATATTGAAATGTTTAACATCTTTGCGAGACACTCTTTTAACAAGTACATTTTCCCTTAAAATTCCACTTAAAGATAGTATCCCTTTGTCACTTAAAATGTACAATTTCGGAGGATTTTAATAACGTTCCATTCCTCCGAAGGATTTTCATCAATTTTAACAAAACGCTGCCCTCCGTTGGATAGTAGGTTATTCAATTTAATTTTCCCCGAATGAAAATTAAGTTTGCCTCGTCGAAACGTTTACATCCCTCAAAAGCATATTGAATTATCAAGTAATTGGAGGAATGTAATGAATTGAACATTTTTTTTATAAAAAAAAGTATGCGACTAATATTAATAAATAATAATGAATGAAATTTATTTTAACTATTGTTTAAATACTGATTATCACAAAGTTATTTTACAAGGTTTTTTATATAGAAATCAGTCACTTTTGTGGCTTGTGATATTGATGAAATAAAAAAAATAAAAAATAAAAACACTTTGTTTATAACCACGAAATTAGCTTAACGCAACCATCATCAGAGCACGAAATTAAACTAATCAGAAAATACGTGCTGTGTATTTATATATACAAATAGAATGAGAAAAAACATAAATTAGAACAAAGAAACAATGAGATAGCATGAAATAGAATTCTGACATAATAACGGAGAGAAAGAGACAGATGTGTACATAATGGATTGCCAAGGAACACCTGAACAGGTGATTAAGGGATAATGGGAAAATTTATGAGTTTATGGGAAATATACCTAATATTGGGCTATCGGGCATTAAATATTAAGAATTTTGCTTTTTGTTTTAACTGCTTTCTTTATTTCGAGTGATTCAAAATTATTTAATCTGTTCCATGACCATTTTTATGCAAAATATTAGCACCGGTGCTTTGATTGAAGGTATGATCTTTATTAATAAAGTTTTTTTTTAATTATCTTAATTTTGTACCCTGATGATGCTTGCGTTAAGTGAAACCGGTACGTTTTAATAAAAATTAAATAAAATTTCTGATTATAAACAAAGTCATTGTTTTATTTCATATTTTACAATTATTGAAACATGATAATATTAAATAAAAAATTTCTTTATATTAACTAACTAATGAATCATCTCGATGTTTCTCCCCATGGGTAGGCAGAAAAGAGAGGCTGCCGCCCAGCCCTGTCTCGGAACACTCTCCTTGTTTCATTCATATTCATTCATAGTCTCATACACTCTCTTCTGTTATTCTGATTATTGACATGCTCCGACTAAAGTATTTGATTCACTTATAATGTTGGAATAAATATGTTTCTCGGAACGCAATAGAATCCTTCTTTATTTATGCGTGCAATTTTTTGTTTATTTAAAGATTCTTCTCAATAGAGAAAAAGCAATAGAGAATTGAATAGAAATGTGATCGAATGTGAACAAGAAAAATAAAATAATTGGAGAGAACAGAAAAATACATTTAATACTGCCTTTTTAGTCGTTCTTTCATTGGAAAGGACCATTATCAGTGATCATGCCAATTGCCCTGATAACAAGGTTCCACTACTCTTCAGTTCTGCACGGTTTGTGCTGAATTTAATTGTACGAGTAAATACCGAATTTCGGAATAATTGTAACACTTGATCAGTCCAGCGCAACTGTGAGCTACACTCGATTCTTCTTCCTTCCTATCTGCAATAATAAGATAATGTTTATTTATTGTTTTGGAATATTTACAGAGTATTAACATGACCATATTTATAAAATTTGCATTGGTAAGTATGTAAGCGTTAATAATCTAATTAAAAATGTTCATATGACGCATAGTTTTTGGTTTAGTTATCATTTACCGGAGATGGTTTAATAATAAAAAGATATTAGGGAAATAGAACATAAAGCATAATGTAAGATACAGAGAGAGAGAGAGAGAGAGAGAGAAGAAGAAAAGAGTAGAAAAAGCATGTTAAAACATTTCTTATAACGCTGAACACCATAAGGTATATATAAAAAAAAAACACAATATGAGATACAGAAAGAGAAGAAAAAATATAGCATTCTACAGTATTTCTAATAACATCACTATTTCTCATTTCTAATTTTGAAACTGTCAATTTTTAATGGAATTTCATTTTAATATGATTTTTTAAAATAAAAAAAAACCCTCACTAAAGTCACTATACTTGTAAGCATTAGTGGTATCGTGACACATGAATGTTAACAGGAACTGCTGGAATATTACCCTGATGTGTACCTATTATAATATAATAAAGTATTTTACTAATCGAGCCATTAAAATGTACCTAGTTACCCGTAGTTCATGTAACTACAGGACAAAAACTGTTAGAAAACTCATTCAGAAAACAAGAAAAAATCACGAAAAAAAATACAACCACAAATAACCATCTGTTTAAATAAAAGCTGGCACAATAGAAATTATATAATACAGCATAGATTCAGTAAATCAACACAATGCAATCCGTCTCCAGGAGGCAATAAACCAACCCGGAAGTACTTTTAAATATAATTGTAATGGGCGTTCCGTCAACAATTAAATAAATTTCTCAATCACAAATGTACAATATTAGAAAAAGCAACGGTACTCCTGTCATAAACGCTATAAACATATACCATAGATTTAGTTCTAATTGTACCAGCCTGAAGATGCCTGTCTTACGGTTAAACTGGTCCGGTCAGAAATAAACAAGTGGAAGATAGTTAAGATTACTTAATAATATTATCTTTTTTAAGTACTCAATTTTAAACACATTTTCCCCATAGCACCAACCAGTACCTATCAAACAAATATAAACAATTGTTTACTCTATAATACTTGCTTTTCTCATCTCTTCATAAGTACTTAACTATTAAAGTATACTCCAATTATCTGGATTATCTGGTACACGATTACTCTATACTTTTTTTTCTTATCTCTTTGAACTTAATTATTATTCTATATTAATTATTATACTTTACTCAAATTATCTGGTATGCACAATCGTTTTTTTTTCTGTACACACTCATTTGTTTTCTGTTCACATCTCTTTATATCCTTTTCTAGATATATTATATTACCATACTATATCAATACTAGCTTTTTTCTCTTCTATTTTTGTATAACTTGTCAATGTGACTGTCCTAAACGGGATTTATTCCTATTTGGACAGTCAAAGCTTTCTTATGTTTTGTTGTTAAATAGTGTGTGTTTCAAATAAATACATATTATTATTATCTTTAGTTACCAAGGTTTTTTTATTAAAAAAAATTCATACCACTGTTTTCTGTGACGTGATAGAAGATAATCTATATTGTCAAATTCTATATCACCGACAATTTATACATTCGAGACATTGAATTGAAATAGGCAATATTGTCATTAAATAACTCAGGATGAAATGTTTCGTGAATCCTTAATTTGCGTCTATTGGGAACTTTGATGAGAATACTACTTGGCAATAAGTGGTTTCGAGCTTGTTGTGAATATTTTTTGTAAATGAATATTACTTATGTCTTCTTATTTCCAAAGTAAGAAAATTAAAGTATTTTCCTCGTAAGATTGGAGTAAGAAGTAAGTAAGTATGTAATATCTTATTTATGATTCCTTATTCGAGTTCTTGGTTGAGTTAGTGATGTATTTCAAATTAAGATAGGTTATATTCGATTAGTAGTACTGTTGACAATGCATTTTGAAATCCATCTCTCCTAGAATCGAAGATCGATTGGAACTCTCCACAAAGGAGTGTATCCATTGCCTTGGCTGGATCTAAGTGTTTTTGTTTATATGGAAATATTTTAAGATCAGTGCTCAGACAAGTCGTATCTTCATTTTATTCATCGTCCCTCAGGTACTCTACTTCCTTTGCAGTTTACTGAACACGCCTTTTGTCATGCATTTCAAGACAACTTGGCATATTTATAACAGTAGCACAACTTGAGACGTTCGCCTCTATCGGGAATAAAATAATAAAATTGTCATCTTCGTGCTTACCAGACTGAATCTCTTATATTCGTAATTTTGATCGATAATGGGTTTGGTTTATTGCATTTTCTTTTTGATATCCAATATAATTAATCACCAAATCCATTAAAATTACAAACAATAAAACTAAAAAGTTATTGTATTCCGATAAGAATAACTTTTATTAGAATATAATTAATGGTGACTTTCTACGGCTTGCACCAAAACGCAGTCACAACTCACAAAATGTCTTCCGGATATTGCGCCTGTAATTACCGCAATTATCCAGAAGTCACTAGTAAATTCCCGTGTACTGGGTACACTGAAAAAATTATTATTACTCCTTTTATATTTTCTTCAAATGCTTTATAACTTTGTGGCATCATTATTAATTATATAATTGAAAATACACTTTGTATATACCACTTTATTTAAAATATATTGTCCTGCCGGCGACATTTATCTTTGCTCGGAAGGTTTTTTCAATTTGGATGAGTGTTTCAGGCTAATAATTATTGTTTATAAAAAAAAAAAATAATTGTTACCCTTTGCGCTATGCACAAAAATCTTGTCTTAAAAACTTTAGTTTATCAATTAATAAATTTTTTATCATTTTTCTATCCTTGAAATTATTTTTTAGTATTCATTTATTCCTGAAGATGATAGCATTGCTATCGAAACATGTAGACATATTTATATATTTTAAATAAAGTGGTATATACAAAGTGTATTTTCAATTATATAATTAATAATGATGCCACAAAGTTATAAAGCATTTGAAGAAAATATATATATATATTTATATATTTTAATATTTATATATTTTAAATAAAGTGGTATATACAAAGTGTATTTTCAATTATATAATTATTATTACTCCGATCCTAAAGATACAAAATCTTGATACTGACAATTCGGATAATTATATATCCAACTTACCATTTCTATCAAAATTGCTTGAAAAAATCGTTGCCAAACAATTAGTTGGGTACTTGAACTCTCCCGGTCTGTTTGCCAAAAATCAATCTGCTTATCGACAGTTTCATTCAAAGGAAACTGTTCTTTTGCGAAAAATTTAAGACTTGATTAACGGGATAGAAGCAGGTAAGTTAGCTTTGGTATCTGTTATTGACATGAGTGCGGCTCTTGACACGGTAGATCATAGTATTCTGTTAAATGTGCTTGATAACGAATTTGGCGTTCGAGGTGATGTACTCCAATGGATGATATCTTACCTGTCTGGATGAGTAGCCTCAGTAACTTTCAATAAATGCACGTCACCAGAAACTCCCATTGAATTTGGAGTTCACCAGGGGTCTGTTCTAGGTGCCATTCTCTTTATTCTCTATACTAATCGTCTTGAACACCTCATTCACTCAGCTGGCTTTGCATCGCAAGGCTATGCAGATGATCGTCTGATCTTTAAATTTCGTTCCCCGGATGAAAAAGATATCCTAAAAAATGAGGTTAGCTTCATTAATACGGTTTCAAGTTGGATGTCTGTCAATAAACTCAAACTAGATCCGGCAAAGACAGATTTTATTTGGATAGCTTCCCCTGGAAGGCAAGATCTCCTTGCATCCAGTTCAATACGTATTCAGGATACAGATATAATTTTTTTCAATGATTCAAAGTCCGCCAAAATGCTCCAAATCTATGACCGGTCGGTTTTGATCAGTTTTGAGGATAGAATGTCAAATGTCAAAATAAGGATGAGCTTTATCGTACATATTTTCGTATTCTATTCACAGTAAACCATAATTAAACATACGTAATAAAATTATGTACCTTTTTAGAAACTTTAACTCAAAGAATAATAATAGTATTGAGTATTAGTATTATCATAATATTCGTATTGATAATTGGTTTGCTCATAAATTCTCTAATATATTTCACTAATAATAGTTTTTTTATATCGAACAACAATTATACAGATTAAAAACACATACTTAAAATACAAAAAAAAATGGAAAAATATTTTTTTTATTATGTTTTTCCTATTTAAATTCATATGTTAGATGATATTGATGCATACAAGTAAGGTTAAACTATAATGGATATGTTAGAGGAGAGTTAGCCCTTTTCTCTAATTGATTATTCATAACGTACTTTGCTTCCACTTTGTTTAATCGGCTGTTAAGTTCTAATGATTGTAATTTATTTAATTTGTTACCTTTTTTAATTTTTAAACAATTTTATTATAATGTCAAAAGTACAAGAAGATGTAACGAATAATTGGGAATAAAAATGAGAATAAAAGTCCCGAAAGAATACATAGTGGTTTGTCAACGGGTGCTTTTAACAATGAAAAATATACAAGAGTTAGTTAAGGTAGATTAATGTATACGGAAATATATACACATAAACATAATTAAAAGCTGTTATTAGCACATAAGCCTTTCAGCGGGCACATTTTCAATCCTAACGTTCTTGTACGCATTACGTTTTACGTCCCCGATAACTTTACAAGAGCAAGGCAGCACAGGCTTTTTTTACCAAGAGGCAGGACTAACCTGCCAGCGATCATGCCTTCGGGAAGAATGACTACACTTTTAAACTACCTATCTTCTGAGGTAGACATTTTTCATTTCACTTCAAGACGTCAATAAATATTTTGTTCAATACGAGGTCATGTACCTAACCGAAGTTATTGACGTATCTATTTTAATAATTTGATATTTTTGTAAAATGTTGTTTACGTAATATGATATGATAACCTGATATTTTTTGAAAGTTAATTAAATATGTATACTGTTTTTCACAATAAAATAAATAACATAAAATAAAATATACGCATTACAACAAAAAAAAATCTATTAAAACATAAATAATAACAATAAAAACTTTTTTGAATTTCAACCGATAAACTTGTGTTAAAAAAAAATAATAATAATAAAAATATGTATACAGATATATTTATTTGTTTATTACAAAATAAATACGTAATTATAATATAATTCATCAAATACATGATTTTTTTAACTTCCTACTCCATAAGTTGAGTTCCAGTAGTTCGTGGTTATGGGAGGAGTATTTACTCGTATATACGTAATGATAAAATAATAAAAATAATTTACTATGCAAACAACAACAAAAAACTTATTAAATAACTATAAACGCAAATCAACAGAACAGTTTTAGAATAATAGTAATTTATATTGATTTATTTGTAAGAAACAAACAGCTTTTAATACAGATTTATATAAAAGGAAGTTTTACAAAAGGTAAGCCAACAAAGTTTTTTAATGCTAAAAGTGGTTAAGTAAATATGTTTTATTACAGAAAACAAAATAAGATGAAAAGGAGGAGAGGAAGAGGAAGATAGGATCGGGACAGGAGATGCTCTCGATACATTTTATAGGCGTGCATCACAATTTGTGGTTGTACGTATTACTGCGGTTCGATATTTTGAAAGGGTATTGTGAAGAATGTCGATATTGTGAAATTGTGCATTATATTGCGCACAAATATGGGGAATTGGAGAATTTATCATGAGATTGGTCCTGCATGCGGGCAAATAAATAAAATCTGTTTGTCGGGTTGTTCTTGATGGTATGTGAATGTTTATAAAGTTATTGAGCTCTGGCGAGTCCAGGCTATTATTAATAATTTTAAATAACAAGATTTGATCAAATATTAAGCGTCGCGTTTGAAGCGTGATGAAGTTATGGAATTTTAAGGAATCGGTATTATTTGCAAAGTGTAAGTTAAATTTATAATTTATATGCTTAAAGAATTTACGTTGAATGCTTTCGATTCTTTCAATATGGTCTCGGTATGAAGGTGTCCATATCGGTGCGCAGTATTCTAAGAGAGGGCGGATATGCTAGTTAGCACACATTAACGGTACAATACTCGTATATCGTTATCTAAGTTGAGGGAGTTAATTTGTTTATTGATTTCTTCATATTTCAATGTTTCGGTAACATTAATTTTTTTTGGATAATAATATATTGTACCATCTTATACCTAAATACGAGTAGTGATGCTATGCTGTGGTCGTTCTTAGTATCGGGATAACTATTAAACCATTTGTTTCGATTATATTGCTTACACTATCAGCGGAGTGAATTTTAATGATGAAACATTGTTTGTGGATTTGACATAAGACGTTTCTTTTATATAATTCTGTAATAGATGGTACAATAAATTCTCAAAATATCTCTAGAGTAGGGAATCCGAAAAGTTTTTTAATGATTATTTTAATAATTAGTTTTTGAATAGTAATTATTGGCTGTATTGTGGCTTTATAGGCCCCTTCCCAACTAATAATGCCATGCTGCAATGGTCACTGATAATTGACCATTTTAATTGTTTTCTTCTTTAATATGCTGCGTATGTTATAAAATACATAGGTACGTTTTCTTATTCGTTCTACAGCGAGGTTGATATGATCTTTCCATTTAATATTTTTATCTATTATGATTCCAAGATATTTTATATTAGATTTGTGATTTGTATAGTACAGTCCGAATTACATGTAACATCATTTGTCCAGTTTTCAGAGTGAATGGTTATGATAATTAAATTTGTTGATACTTCCTCTTGTAGAGATAAGGGAATAAAATATGTGTTTTCTGTGTTGAGCGATAGTAGGATGTAATGGAACCATTATTTGATAATGTTTACGAGTATGCCGGGATTGGCGGCAATGGTAATCTCGTTCTATAGAGTTCCATATGTAAGATATACCACCTAAAAAGATATAACATATGGAAATAATATTTTATATAGACATGGTTTATATCAGAAATAATTAATAGTGTAATTCAAACCATTTATTCCAGCAAGCCAGATCTTTTAATTTCAGCAGGTAACATTTTTAGGCAGTTTGGTATCATGTAGTCTAACGTTCTTTGCCCATATTTATTCTCATGCTTAGGTGCGATTAGTCCTCCATTAAGCATAGCACGAGTATTATAAGTTGTTATAAAAAGAATATGACTGGATGTAGGGATGTGGGAGAAGGAGAGGAGGAAGGTTGGGAAAGAGCGGTTAAGGGAGACAGTTCGTCGGTTTAGACTTACACCGAGGGTGGTGTCTTGACAGGGAACTCGGCTCTGGAAATTCGACTAGCTCAGTTTCGGCAGGCCAAGAAGCTCCTCTGCAGGGTCGTAGGTCGACAGGCAGTCTTATAATCGGGGTCGGGGACTCTAATACTTCGTCAAATGAATTTACTAAATGCTTTCAGACTCAGAGTTTATTCAGGGGAAGGTACAGACATGGTAAGTTATGTTACAATAATCAAAAGGCTAGCCTAACCTCAAATGGAAGTTACGGGTGATTACTCTCTCTGATATTTTCTAAACAGGCATGATAACGGGGTCTCGAATAAGTTACAACACAAAAGGGGAAATACAAAGACAGCTTACAGTCATGGTTGTAGCGGCAAAAGGGGTCCTGGTAGAAGCAATTTGCAGCACGCCAACATGGCTGCTCGCGCGTTCCTTTAGAGACGTAGTAGGCGGCGTACCGGAGATGTCATCCTGAAGCCGGGCGAGGAAGAAGTGCCTCGGAAGCCGGGTGGGAGGGGAGTGGCCGGCGCGTGGGCGTGCAAGCTGCCGTTATGGCAAACGTGGCGCTCGCGTCGTTTTTGTTGTTGTCGACGAGTAGCTAGAGTCTTTTTTAGGATTATTCTGTCGTTACGTAACAAAGTATAGTCCGGTCTATTTACATATATCGGGCTATTTATTTGTAGTAATATAATTTTGTTCCACAGAATTTCGAGACTCTGATAAAAGTATGGAATATTGTGCCTTCGCTTGTATAAACTTTTATGAGCTAATTATTTAAGCGTGAGAGGGACGTCGGAGAGTTATTATTTATTAATTCAAAATAATGATAGCATTATTACGCAATACGATAAACATAATGTTTTTTAATAGAAAAAAGTATTTATTAATTATTTTATAAATTTACACAGGCTTAGTATTTATCAAAATCTAATCAGAAATATCACTTTTTCTTACCGTCCCATTGTATGTTTTACAAAAT
>JAHDVE020012083.1:0-41796 GCA_022606495.2 Halesus radiatus
TCTATTTTATAGTCCTCCAATAAATTTTTAGGATTTCTATGCTAAAATCAAAGAGGTTTGGAAATAAGTAAAAAATATCGAAAGATCTTTTTGAAAAGCATTTATTAAATTACAGATACAATAAGATTATTACATATTACCCATTATTATTAACATGATATCATCAAGTACATTGTTAATTCATAAAACATATTGTATTGAAACATATAACATATAAAAAACATAAACATTGAGGTGATTTTTTTTTTCACTAAAACAGCACGTTAAAATTTTTCCAACTGTTGTTATTATTATTGTCCTACCGTTAAAAGCTCCTCTGTAACCTATTCTTTCTGTTACAATGCATTCCCATAACTAGGCTGCCATAAGCCATGGAGGGTCTGAGGAAAGACAGTACAGCATTTAGTACATCGTCACGGGAAAGCAATAGTGCTACGAACACTCTTTACTCCCTATCTACCATAGGTTATAGAAGCAAAGAGAGATGTGGCATGGAAGCGGGACGACTTTCGCTGAGATATGACCAAACTGGACGGACTATAAAGAGGCGGAGCCAATGAAAGTTATGCATTGATGCATTTTGCAATGGATGAACAATTTTAGTGACAACTTTTGTGTATGTAGTTTTATACGAATTATGGTTCATGGTCCATTTCCCTTGTTTCAATTATCTATGATTTAGACATCCATCTTTGGGAGTGCGACATATCGTATATTATTGTGACAGAGAGGGAGAAGTTATAATGGAGCTATCAGCAGCATGCCCTTATGGCTAGTTGATTTGGTGTTTAGGATCGGACACACTTCATTCTCTTGGTGGTGCGGTCCAGAGCGCACTTCTCGTAGGAGTTGCACTTAACGTTGTTGCAGTAAGTTCCCGTTCCGCCAGATGCTGAAACAGATTAAACATTATATAATAGAATAAGCATGTATTATAGGGTCAACAATATTCCTCAACTGTCAAAATGTCTTTATTTTTTGAGTGAAGATAGCAGTAATAATGGATTTGCATCACCTTATGAACAAAAATATGCTTACTTGCCGGAAGCAGATGGTTCCATACTTGTAAGGGTCTACTAACTGCTCATATTATAACTAAAATAACACCAGAGATATGGTGCCTAACCAAAAAAAGAAGAAACAGAATTAGATATTTCCCAACTTTCAATCTCCTTCCTCTCCGCTTGCTCACTCCCTCCAGCTACACAACATACTCCCAACGCGGGATGCCATAATCCCACTGGCTTCAGGCGTTCAGACAGTTGAGGAGTATTCACACATAAAAAAGACAAATCATTTAGTGCAGCTAAAAGAGATTCATTCTCTTCACAGGCCGGTGACTCGGAGGAAGAATCTATTCAGTAAACAAATCTAAATAATAAGAGATTCTAACTGCCCCCAAAAAGGTGTACCAGTTACCCTGTTGACCAGTGTTGCTAATTCAGTAGAACTAGATTTAGCTCCAAAAAAATGATTTAGCTTCTTAGCTCCGTTTTTCAGATATTTTAGCTTTTTTACACAGCACTCATCCACGTAAAAGAATAATTAAAAAGTATATTTACAATAATATTCCTTATAAATAACGAAAAAACTCCAGCGTGAGTAGTTCACAACCGGTTCTTTTTTCTCAGAATTTCCCTAGCCTCTTTTTCTCTTTTTCTTTTTGACGAACCAAACAAGATTTAACTCTTATTTAGCTCTTTTTCGGGAGACATCTAGCTTTACTTTTAAAAATAGAGTTGGAAACACTGCTGTTGACATGATGATAATAATAACTACGCTAAACTGTTATCGTTTTAATTGCAATAAGTGTCATTTAATATCAGCCATTTGACCTGTGACAAAATTATGAATGTAATTTTAGTATCCAGGCTTATTTGCTAAAAACAACCAACGACGGTTTACCTATACAATATCTATCTATGTCTTTGAAATCAAATTTCACACAATATAAATATTTGAATTGGATCACGTCAAGAGTCAGAGTAACAGAATAGTATGTATTTGATGGTGTATGAATGTGAAAGAAGCAAGGAGGGTGTGCCAAGACAGAGAAGTGTGGCGATACATTCTCTCTGAATACCCATCTGGTGAAATGGCGGTTAATTAGATACATACATTCATAGAATTCACACTGATGCTATTTGGAAGGACAGGCAGAGAATGGATTCAGCAAATCGAATAAATTAAAGAAATACTAGCTAACCCAATAGAACAGAACAGAGCATGTAAAAGAATAGGTTAGGTTTGTTGTTTGTTGGTTCTTTTCTTCGCTTTTCTACAATATTCTGTTTTGTAAAAGAACCGAATACTTACATCCCTTGGAGCCAGAAGATCCTTGGGTCTTGCCCTCGACGCAGGACTTGGTGTGGCAAGAATTGGCACAGCACTTCTTCCCGTAGGAACAATCCGTGTCCTGCAGACAGCTCGGCTGGCAGGAGAATACCTGGCTCACCTGGGGACATTCACCGCCTGGAACAACAAAGAAACATGATGTGTCATTCGGTTCATTTGACAGATAATAGAAAAACAGGACATATGGCATGGAAGCATGTTGACTGATGACAAGTTACAACTGCATGGACTATCAAAGCAGAGGAGCCAATGAAAGTTATGCGTTTGGCGTGTAGGTAGCAAAAGCGGAGCGCCGCTGTGTTAAGATGCGATTTGCAGTAGTGTGAGTGAACAATGTTGGCGATGTTTTACTTCTATTATCTATGCACATATCATACAGTGGGACTGTGCATATTGTATGTATGCTATGGTGGGAGAGATAATTCGGTCAGTAATATTTATATGTAACATTAATTGAAGAATACTTACTAGCTGACGATTCTTCAAAGAGGAAGGAAGCCACAACGAGGAAGCTTGCGATGATGAAGAACAGTTTAGCTAGAAACAGAACAATAAATAAGTCTAATTATATTTTTATCACCATCGATATATGAACTATCTTTATCGGTGATTATCAAGCATTCTTTAGATTTATTTAGCGATGCACGTAATCGACACGTCCTATGATATTAATATTGAAGTAATATGAACAATAATATGCATCAGATAAATGAACACAATGCCCCAAAAGTTTTTGATTATCGGTGTGACTGAGGACTCAAAATCAGAATCTCCACTAGCCAGTTATTAATACGTTGTCATAAAATTAAATAATTTTGTTTTAATATTTGAGAACATCATGGAAAACTGAAAAAAACTTTTTTCGTGTATTGTTTTAAATATCTTTCATTTTTAAGTATTGAAATCAAAAAAAATCTACAGCTCTCAAATTTAGATTTTTCCATTGATAATTATTCGAGGAATTCATTCTTTTTTGTTTTATCCTTTAAGAAAACGGAACCTTGTCAAATTTTATGCATTTAAATTATAAGTAAAATCATAGTATCTATTGGGTTTATTAGCAAGTTACGGGGAGAACTTACCCCTTTGTCTTGCAAACTGTAGCAGTGTCACCTGATGGTTTTTTTTTTTTTACCCGATGAGCGGGCTGCCTTAGGCTAAATATGTAATTTTCTTTTGTTATTTTTCTTCCAATTATGTGTGGTATACACACTGTTCAAAAATATACACATAAAAATACGCACACACCCATATGTATATAAATTTATTCAATATGCGTACCATATTTTTTAACATAAAGGTAATTTTTGTTTTTTTTTAATTTTTATTATAGCCCACCAATAAGCAAGGAGGATGAAGGATCGATATGGGTAGGCGGTGGTGGGGGTTGTCATCGGGACTTGAATACCCGATTCATGAAATACTTGGGTTCGGATTTGAAGCAAGTCTGGAAAAAAAAAGATTTGGCTAGGTCTACTATGTGTTTTTTAAGTGGAGAGATTTTCCTGCCTGAATTAATACTGTTTCAGACGAACCGAGGGCTTTTAGCGTATCTTCTCAGCGAGACTTTTTGAAGAGTTTCAAGTCTCTTAGTTTTGCTTATGGCCCAAATCGGGGGGCCATTGGTCTTGATGGGTCGTAATTTTGATTTGTAAGTGAAAATTTTGTTCTGCATTGATGTTTGACTGTTGTAATGTAATAGCGGATATAGGGCTGCTGTTGCATTTTTGTTTTTTTTTTAAGTGTGTTTTTGATGTGTGCGTACCAAGTGAGTTTTTTGTGCAGTGTGACTACAACATATTTGACATTTTTTTGCCAGTTGGCTTGGCCGTACATGGAGACGTGACCCTTGTGAGCGCTGTGAAATTTTCTTTGTAAGAAGAAAATGTCGGCGCTCTTTGAGGGATTTACATTGATACACCATTTGTCATCCCAGTCTTGGAGTCATTTATATTGTGTTTATGTTGTATTGTAGTCGAAGTGTGATCATCCTGGGGGAACTGTATCGAATCACAATGGTAGTATCTTCGGCATACAAGGCTTTATACGAGTGTTGGTTGTCCATGAGTGAAATATCATGTCTGTAAATATTGAAGAGGGTGGGGGGAAGAAGGGGGCTTTGAGAAAAGTCCGGTAAAATCAAATACCGTAGAAATATACTAATACGCGCAGCTCTTGACATTTACCATACATTGAGATGGCAACATGGTACACCAACGCCCTCTAGGGGCCCGAGATCTACGAATTGGATTTTTCCATACATTTTAGTAGATTTTCTGTTAAATATGTTCTTAATAAATTATAGAAATCAAAAAATCAAAAAGTAAATATTATGTGACCTACATATGATTTTACTCCTTTTTTTACTTATGTATATACATATTTATTTATTTTTTTAAAGAGGTAATTAGGATTGTATTAACATTTAAAGTCTCGCTTTTCGCACACTGTCCTAGTTTTTTAACAAAGAAATTACAAAAGCAATACAGTCTGGAAGACTATGCCGATATTGGGCATTGAAGTAAAAAAAAAAAACAATATTGAAAGTATGTTGGTAATAAAATCCCACCTTTAGGCACCATTCGCATTTAAGGGTTAAGTTAAATTTGGAGTAGTAAAATACCTACCGATTTTGTAATGTCAGTTTTAAAATTAACTCGATTCCATTTTGAAATATAAATGTTTCAAATGAATTCTAATCGATTTTGGAATAACAAATATTTCTAATCGGTATTAGAATATAAATGTTTTAAAGAAATTCTAATCTCTATTTCAAATAAATTCTAATCTGTTAATATTTCAAATTAATTCTATTCGAATTTGGAATATAAATGGGTCTTTTGAAACAAAATGTGATACCAGAGCATTTTTCTGATCTGGTGAACAAATATTAAAAAGTCATTAGTAAATCTCCACAAGCGGTACAGATTAGACACACCTATTATTATAATAACTAGTAATTTGACTTTGCATTGTTCCACTTTTAAAAGTGGCCGGCAAAAGTAGGCCATATGTACATGTACGCACATTTCAAATGTAGAATTTTTAAAAATTATTTGCCGAAATATATTATAAGTAGGTACTTTATCGCTTGTCTGGATTTGAAAAGATTATTTTTCAACACTATTCAAATCAGTTCTTATTTTGAAATGTTCACGGTCGTACGTAAATACGAGCATAAGAAATAATGTTATTTATGCAATTTAACCAAATTTAACACGATATTCTACGTAAACGTTATGCATTTAGATAAGTACCGTTATTTTAGTATTTCCCTTCGTTTTTTAGCAAGACATACGCAAACAAACTATCTGATTTATAATATAGAAGATAAAATTTATGCACGTGCTTACACAGTACAGTACCAGTGGCGTGCAGTGCATATAGGCTAAAAAGCTGTTCCCACCCTAATAAAAACGTACCATAGAAGAAAATAAAGAACAATTGACACAGAAAAAAAACGAAAAATTTCTGGTAAAAAAAACATATTTCCATAAATTTTGTTGATATTTTTTATGCCACAATCGTCCCACATCAATAAATTGTTCCTCTTTGCCGAATTTTTTATTTGCAACCGAACTTTAGCGGTACTTTTAACATCCTCAGTCTTGTTTTTTGACGAGATACATAACGCAAAGCCATGCATCCGCATACTATTTAAAATAAAGGCTGTGAAAAATGCTACCTACGTTGCTAGTAATTTTTCCAGAGTGTTTTTTCAGAGTTCGTTTTGAAATTAGATACATAATGCTATCCCCCACTAAAGGTTTTACCTTTTCAATTTTTTAATTATTAATTATTTTTACTGCGATTTAAAAACCTCATTTTAATAGTTAATCATTGCAGAAAATAATATTAACATAACCTAAATGAAATATGAAAATGGATAAAACGACAGAAAAAAAATTCAGTCGCATCTGGGACTCGAACCCAGGACCTCTGCCTATCCGGGGCAACCGCTTAACCAACTTAGCTAATGAGACCAGTTCAATTTGTGTCATCTTCATCGATATCATATCTCAAATTCAAGTTTTGTTAATATTATTCTCCATTTTTAATCCCACATTATTGGCAAATATCTTAATAATGATTACAAAGTTCTTAACGGACACAATCGCAACCTAGGCAGCGTCAAGTCAACCTGTCTAGGTTGCAATTGTGTCAAAATCACTCACAGCTCACGGCCTACCTTTGAATATAGAGCAATGCACGCCACTGGTGGATACTAATCATAATATGAAACACTTCAACATTTTTTCTTTATTAAAAGCAGATACCGTTACTTTAGTTTTTTTTTAATAGTTTTTAGTGAGGATAAACAGGATCTGACTTACCTACAGGCCTATTATAGCTAAGAAGATATTAATTTACGTGCTTACATACCCATTTTGTTAGTTTGTTTTGCCTTGAAGAAATGTAATGAAAAAGTAAATAGTTCTTGTGCACACAACCGTACTGAGAAAACACTAGTGGAATACTGACAACTTTTTTCCGCGAGTTCAATTAATAAACAAGGCTTGTTTACATTTCATATTTCGCAATCAGAAACAAATGCTCCTCAAACGTTTTATGAAGTCTGAAATATAGATATTGCTAATTTTTTATGGGTAACTTAAATATAATAGTCCAACTGCCTTCTGCACAGAGTCAAGTCTTTATTCAGGTATTTTGAGGCAATCAAATTCAACAGTGGGGTGCACTTGCGAGTTGTATAGGGTAGGTACATAGTAGGGTACATCTGCTCAGGTATTTTGTAGGGTACATAGGTACAGGTTACATGGAAATATGAAAAAAAACAGACATTTGTGAAATCTACCAAAACATTCGTAGCCTAAAACATAAAATATTTTATTTTATAACCAACGTGATGTGGTAGAAACTACCTCTGGTTGCTCTAACTGAAACGTGGTTAACCTTACTCACCTATTCGTCTGAACCATTCGATCTCTAGAAATGTCATAATGTATATTTGTGTTGTTGTGTATCATGTACCTACTCATTTGTTGTAATGTATTCTACATCTTTTGTAATCTCTCTAACATATTGGTATACAACCGTTACAATACTATTAAGAGGAACGGCTGCACTGCCTGTTTATTCACCCAAACTGAATGATGATTTTTTTAAATTAAACGTTTAGTAAATATCTAGCACGGATTAGAAGTATTTTATTTATTTTTTTGATTTAGTATACGCCATGAAAAAATCATAATTTTAGAGGCAACTTACAAAATTATTTGCAGGTTTATTGTATTTTTTTATAAATATATCATATTTGCTTTATAAATACGTAAATAAAAATATAAAAACAAAACATTTAAAAAAAAAATTGTTATCCAACGTAAATTGGTAGTTTTTAATTTAATTTAATTTAATAATGCTTATTTTAATACTTAAAAAAATATATTATTTTATATTTCATTATATTTTAAAAGTAGACAGGGTAAAACTTTTTCTTTTACATCACCGCTAGCCCCCAAATAATTGTTAAAGGTCCCTCTAAAATAGAGAAAAATCAATTCCTTTAATGGCCTATATCTCATAATGTAAAACAAAAATAAATAAATTACTTCTAATCCGTACTAGATATTTACAATATTTTTAAGGAAAAAAAAGATCATTAGGTTTAGGTATTTTGGCCTCAAATCCAAAAATTAAGTTTTTTATGAAACAGGCCGCGCAGCCGTTCCTCTTAAAAGTATCTGCCCGCCCTGTGCAGTACGCCCAGCTTCTTAGGGTTCAATGGAGCCCCCGTGCCTGAGCTGATCACACCAGGTATATATAGCAATGGAGGGCTTGTTGAGAAAAGCTTGCTTCCATTGTAGTATTTTTAAATCATAAATGTTCAGAACAGCTGATCAGAAGCCGGACCATAATAATCCACTTAAGTGTTATTGCAAAAACATAGCACTGAATTTGCATACTGGATCTCAAGATTGGCGTCAAAGAACGTGCATTTATTCGGGTGAATAATAATACCAATGATTAATAGGTAGATGTAAACGAAAATAAACTTGTTTAATCAACTAGACGATATTTTCTTCATTCTTTTCCCTGTGATGTCATCATGTTATACCTATCGTCAATCGACGTGTAAAACCGCACACATTACTTCACGAAATCATTTTGTTTGTGGGATATAATTTTTCTCGGGTCTATGTCATAACTAAAATATCGTTATTTTTTCAAGAACTAAAATGGTTCCTAGGTATTCATTTTGTAATTAAGCATGGATAGTTCAACAAATCACTGTGCCACAAGTTTATATAGGCGCCAAGTTATAGTAAGTTGGACAGAAACAGAAGGGCAAAGTTTGAGGACTGCGGTGTTATGAGATATTTTAGGTTATTTTCTGCAGTTTGTGGTAAATGTTATCGACTCCGACGGTGTCGGTAACAGAAACAGGGGCGGGTCTACGACATTTAGCGCCTGGAACAGAAAGAATTTAAAATGTCAAGCCAAACCATCATTAAAACTTATTTTACAACATTAAATATTTTTTTTCTTTACAATATGGCAAAGAATTCCATTGACGTGTAGGAATTTTCGTAAAATTTTCACGCTGTGATTGAACTGTCGGGGACATCATCGGAGACCTGTCTTCGATAGTCATCGGGAACATAGGCTCAAGCCTTACGAAATAGCTGAGTTTTCGAAACAACCCCTTGGCAGTCTGAAGAAGTGGCTGTGGCGGCATGACATCAGAATGGAAAGACTTGCCTTAGCGTACCATTTTGATGGGTGGAGGCAAATTTCACGTGACAACCATTTTGGCACCAGCCTAGTTCACTGCCCTCCACGTTTGTTTCGCCTAATTTTGAGTGCGGTAATTAAATTATTAAGCATTTATAAAAGAGTCAAACTCAATACTCCAAAATATTCGGTTTATATTAACAAACCGAACCGTTTTACTTATTTGCTGATTTACTTAAATTGGCGGTATGCCTAGGTCGCCCCTCGCTCCTTTTATTTTGGTTTCTTCCTCTTGGGTGTTAGGAGATCTCTATCTATTATTTTCTCAGTAGTAAAAGTACCACTTTTGTCAAAACGATACAACAGATTCCGTATTTCTTAGAAAAATAAAAAAAAATGGAGCGCACAAAAATACGTCATGCAGCTACTGAGAGCATAGATTAGAGGTTTCCAGACAATAAAAAAATCCTAACCCTTAACAATTTTGCCCCCTGTTACACAATCCATCTACACCTGTGTTGGATCCGCCCCTGAACAGAATATAATATATTATCCAGGTACTTACCTGTTCACCTGACCTTTGAAATAACTCTTCAATGTCAAGTCACGAGGTTGGATAAACAGGTTAGGGTTATAACAAGATTTAATTGTAATTTACTGACCTAAAAAACGCACTGAATCAATAAGAACTCGGTCATCACTGAATGCAACAATAACATAATTTCGAAGTATTTAAGATAGGATTTATTACTTCCATTATGCATTGCACTGCATTATGAGACAGATACGGGTGCAATTAAAAGTAAAAATGCATTAGCGATTCGATGTAACATAATCCGAATAAAAATGCTTAATTATCTCAGGATTTAAGTAAGTAAGCAAAGGCATAATTTCATTTGTTTTAAGTTATATAAGCATTCATATTTCTGTCTACCTGAGATTATTCAGTTAATAATAATAATGAAAGTATTGTAAATTGTAAATAAAACTATAATTTATTATAAGACGTGCACCTGCGCTATGTATAAATCTGAAAAAGTGCGAAAGATTTTCTTACAGTTTTGCTGAAATTGATATGTCTCGCTCCATAAAAAAAGATAAAATCAAAAAAATATAGGGGCATATAAGCAGAGGGACACTGGAAGCATGAAGCTGAAAGCGGGAAAGTAGAAGTGTGAAGCGGGAAACATAAAATAGCGAGAATCTAGAAACGAGAAGCAAGAAGCAGTAGGAACCGACAACCAAAAACGTATGTCGTCGCCTCACGAGGGAATCATTTGTTGGTTTTTTTTTCTTCAAAATTACTGTAGGTAACAGTGAAAATAGTAAAGAAAATATAATATGACAAAATAAATATGTATCTTACTTATATTATTTTTTATTTGCTTATTGTTTGTACTTACTATCACCATCGTCGTTATGTTTCTCCACACCATAGAACCCCCCCCCCCCTGCCCCCGAGATATTTTTGGTCTATCGCGAAAATAAATACATATTGTACTATTTCTTGTTCAAATTGGTCAAAACCGCTCGACGTTCCATCTCTTAAAATCCGTTAGTTCTCTTCTCTTTTTACTGGTGAAATACAAAATATAATGTGTAAAACACGCATGTAAATAATTATCAAGAGCAAAAAACTATCATAATGGATAACCAGTGGCAGATACAATGGAGGGCGCAGGGGGTGCGCCCCCCCCCCCCGTTTTTTTTCTGTATCCGCCACTGTGGATAACAGGGGTGATGAAAAGATATAGTCGACCGTGGAAGTGAGAATTATTATCTCTCAGTCACAGTGTATATATTTGGAGTTCATAGCATTGTCGCGTAAGAAGAAACGGGGGGGGGGGGGGCTGAGGAAAATATAGTCCAAAAGCGGGCGATGAGACGAAGAAGGTTGGTAACCTCTACTCTAACATTGTTTTCCTCATTGATTTTGCACCTATGATAAATAGATAACATTAGGTACGCCAAATTTTCGCTACTAACTTCAAATTTCAACCCACCAAAACGTCTTTTTACCATTCTTTTTTTGTCCCTACTATTAACTGCATAATAATATCCCGGTGTAGCTCAGGAGATTTTTTCTAAATTTTCAATAATTATAATGTTTTAAAACAAAATTATGTTGATTATGCCTATCACTGATACATATAGTGGTATAACTATGCTGACGTATATTAAAAGAATTCTACACGAGCGGGCGGCCCAGTGGTTTCGTCATAAATGGACAAAACGAACCGTGTGGCGACAAATTCCTAGCCAGAAGAGGCGTGGCTACAGGAAAGGAAAATGGAACGCTGGGCCATTACTAGGATCTAGTATTTCCGGTCAAAACCAAGCGTGTAGCGGCTGACATCAGGTTTAGCAGTGTAACCGCCGGCAAAAATATATTAATCGACTTTCTAGTTTTTGAGTTTGCAATAATGGTAATACTCCTTGTCTCCGCTGAGCAAAGCGGTCTTGGAATTTGAAATTTCACTTTGAAAAATAATGTTCTCACGTGGAGCTAAAACGCATATTTGTTTATAAATAGACCAGATTTTTTGTATTGCGTTTCTGTGTCTGTTTTCAATATATCATCAGACGTATTTACACGATTTTTTTAAAGTCAGATTAAATGCATGACCACTATAAGCAATTAGGCCGCCCATTCGTATGGAAGCTACTTTATACAAAACAAAAATGACAAAATAATGTTCTCACGTCGAGCTAAAACGCATATTTGTTTATAAATAGACCAGCTTTTTTGTATTACGTTTCTGTGTCTGTTTTCAATATTTCATCAGATGTATTTACACGATTTTTTTAAAGTCAGATTAAATGTATGCAAGAGACTCATTTATGGATAACTGGCCGTTCCTCGACAGTAGCTAAAACTGCTCTCACAGCTAAGAAATATCTCAGTTATATATCCGGGCTGAGTAGTCCGCCCGATCTTGAAAGTTTCGGAATCATATTTCGATTACCAACAAGTTTTAATTTTGCCCATCACTAGCTAGCCTAAATCAAGTTTTTATTTATCTGCGGGCAAGATGGCTGTTGACATTTTGTCTATGTTCTTTTTAGCTGCTTGACGGCTCGAGCGACACGCGATCGTTTGACTTTACGGTCAACGTTCGCCTTTTTGACAGGTAAATAAACCTATTTGAGGTGCAACTAGACCACCTGGGTCTTGTTAATCAAATAAACTTGATTTGAATCCCACAACTGAAGACAACTGTCAATTATTAAACGTCAGTTTAACACATTTTGAGGTTAGACGATTTAAATTCTGTGCACATATGTTTAAATCTCAGAGAGAGAGTTTACATAATTTAATCTTTGTTTCTCGATATCGATGAAATTGTCTAATCAATATTCAATTTATATATGAAATCGGTCTGATAAAATAACTGGTTAATGTTTCAGAAATGTCACGAAATAAATCACACGATGAGACTGACAAGCAGACGCGTATTGCCATCGTAAACGCGGACAGATGCAAACCCAAGAGATGCAGGCAGGAGTGCAAGAAGAGCTGCCCGGTGGTGCGGATGGGCAAGTTGTGTATTGAGGTCACTCCCAACAACAAGATTGCCGCTATCTCCGAGGAGCTCTGCATCGGTTGCGGTATCTGTGTGAAGGTTAGTCATCTAGCTGCACCGGCAGTACATTGCTCTTTGTTTCATTAAAAAAAGTCCAAAACCGCTGTATGGGATTCTCACACCCCTGAAATTGACTATAAAATAGTGGCCGACTTCGTCTTACGGACCTTGGGTAAGATTCGTAAGTGAAAGTATAAATGAAGGTATTCCTTCTGTCCAATACAAGCATTCTGCAAACAATGAATTAGTTCATCTCCAGTAACATTTTGGAATTATAAGGCAATTAACACAATTTATTTCTGGTTAGTGGTTCTCATACATTTTTTTTTTTTTAAATTCGTACTTCCATCTTTAATTAAGTTTTAAATAACTTTATAAAAAAATCGATAGAGTAATAAAATACAACTAAAAGCTTGGATAAATGTACATACATACATTTTTCTAGATTTCCGTAGTTACAAAGTAAGACACAGTTACACACATTTTAATTTAACAATGTTTTAAAAAATAAGTAACTTGTGCTGAACAGCAGCTGCCATCTATCTTTCAATAACAAAAAAAAATTCTCGTCTTTTTCCCTTACTATGTTTCATATATCCGCGGCATCAATTTCAAAATTTAGTTACCTATCCAATTCTATGGATTGATTAGTTATCTTGTCTTCTACTAGTATCCCAAATATTTTTTTTCAGATTGTGGATGGATTTGTTTTGTCTGAGTTATATGTGTAATCAGAAGACTTACCCTAATTCAGAAGGTGATTTATGATAGATGTATATATATATATATATATTACATTTAACAATTAAGATATTGGATAAATTATACACGAGTAAGCAAACAAGGTAAAGAGATGAGCCCTGTCCAAATCGAGAATCACAAATGCCATTGTTTTTGATAGACGTGTTCGGGACGGTTCTCCGCTAGTGTATTGTAATGTGTTTGTGTCTGTGCCTAGGAGCGGCTACAAATTATTTATTTTTATAATTTTCAATTTGTAGAAATGTCCATTCGATGCCATCACAATCATCAACCTCCCGTCCAACCTGGAGAAGCACACCACCCACCGCTACTCCAAGAACTCGTTCAAGCTGCATCGGCTGCCCATCCCGCGGCCCGGGGAGGTGCTCGGGCTGGTCGGACAGAACGGTATTGGCAAGTCCACGGCGCTCAAGATCCTAGCCGGCAAACAGAAGCCCAATCTCGGCAAGTTTACCGTAAGTTATAACAATGATACATCGTAACGAGCACCAAATTGTCCACACTACTACCACATTCCACTGTGTGAATGCTTTTGCACCCTCCGCAATTCCTGGACTTCATAACCTAAGAAATTAATATTTGCTTAAACTTTCTAAAATACATTTCCAGCCCCCTAGCACGAGCACATCGATAACGATTTGATCGATTATGTCGTTAACTTGTTTTCGTTTCCGAGCACGACTGTAGATTGCCAACAAGCAAACAATAGTTCTCGTTGGCTAAAACATGCTTAATTTAGTCAATATTAACTGTTTGTTGGTTGGCCATCTGCGTTTGTACTTGGTAACGAAAACAAGTTACCGATAAACTCTTTATCAATGTGTTCATGCTAGAGAGCCTGAACTAGTTAAATGTTTTCAGCAAATAAATAATATATATTTGACAATATCTGAAACGCAAAGTACCGTCCTTATACTGAGTTTCCATATCGCCCTTACTGAATATTAGATTCTAAAGCTTTGAATGGAAACTGTATTTCAAAGCTGGCCCTTAGTACCTAAATTCTTTCATTTACTTGCCTCAAGATTTTTGTTTTAACATTGTTAAAGTTTGAACGTCTTGAGAATCTGAATCATAAAAACTAGTTAAGTACCTTTACCTCCAACATTTTTCCCCTCCAATTGCATCTGTTTTTATAAAGCTATAAACTTTTAAATATGCTTTATGTAGGACCCTCCAGATTGGTCTGAAATCCTGGCGTACTTCCGCGGCTCCGAGCTGCAGAACTACTTCACCAAGATCCTGGAGGACGACCTGAAGGCGCTGATCAAGCCGCAGTACGTGGACCAGATTCCCAAGGCAGTAAAGGGCACCGTGGGGCAGCTCATGGACAAAAAGGATGAGAGGAAGAATCAGCACGAGATCTGCAAAATGCTGCGTAAGTACGGAATTGATAAGGTCCACAGGGCGACAACTGAGATCTTCTTCTATTATATAAAGAAGAATGTCCCGGTCGGGCTGTCTGTGTTTGTTTTGTATACAAATCTACAGTTTTATTACGAGCTTGCGAAATTTTGCAAACTTGACCTTCGAAACAAGAGGAAGGTTACTGTCTACATAAAATTTGGAAACCACCCCCATCCCCCTTTCCTACCCATTAAAGCGGAATATTGGTATTTCTTAATGTAATTTTGTTCACTTGATATTCAAAATAAGATAAAAATTACTAGGTATAGGGTTAAAACATCATCAAAATTTTACTCCAAACCGTACACGGCCCTGGCCAGCGCCGGGTACTTTAGCTAGTCATAGATCATATAAAGAAGAGAGATGGACCTTGAACCATTATTTGTATGAAACTGCACGCACAAGAGTGTCATCAACGCATACATTTTATTGGCTCCGCCGCTTCGATAGTCCGTGCAGTTTGGTTGTAACTCGGTGATAGTTGGTACGCTTCCATGCCACAACTTCCCTTTGTTTCTATTCTCTACGACTGGGTCAGTGACCTAAATGCTCCGCATTGATCCCCACCATATGAAAGAAGAAGCTTTCTTCACATTTTGTGAACCTGTAGCTTACCTTTTGTAAAACTTCCTTTTGTATAAATCTGTATTAAAAGCTGTTTGTTTCTTACAAATAAATAAATAACACCAATGATTTGAATGAGTAGTTAGGATAGGAACTTTATGCATAAATATAACCGTCATGCTCCTTGTAACGTTCTAGTCTGAATAACGAAATATATGAGATGATGCATGCATGTGAATAGCTTTGTCCAGACAGTCCACGCAACGCACAAGACATATTCCCAACTAGCAGATAATTAATTAAGCCGTCTAAAGGGCAAAATACAGTGTATTAAATCATTTGTGACCTTGTAGTATATGAGTGGTGTATATGTATATCTGACTGTCGAAATATTAATGATTGATTTATTAAATACAATATACTCTTTCTAATTTAAATATGAAATATCAGGGCGCGGTACTACGACACTGAAGGAAGGTGTTGAGACGGACAGCGCTGCAAAACTAATCTGAAGTAGCCATGTCTGCAAGCGACGAGCAGGAGCATGAACACGCTGGGTAGTGATACCAGGGTGTAGAAATAATTATGAACCTCTACATCGTGTATAATAATGTATTATGGTATTTCCATTAATGTTCGCACTTGTCTAGCTCATGCATCGCACGCCTCTCGGAGTCAGTTAAGGGTGAAGTTAATGAAGCAAGGAGTGTGTGCCAAGACAGAGTTATTTGGCGTTTTATCCTCTGCCTACTTTGACTAAACATTGTGTTGGTTAGTTAGAAACATTCTTGTAGCTTATGCGTGTTATTTATTCCAGAGCTGTCACATATCCGGGACCGGCCGATCCAGGCGCTGTCCGGAGGGGAGCTGCAGAGGTTTGCGTGTGCCATGGTGTGCATCCAAGACGGGGACATCTTCATGTTCGACGAGCCCTCGTCCTATCTGGACGTCAAGCAGAGGCTCAACTGTGCGCAGACCATCCGCTCTCTCATCCACCCCGACAAGTAAGTTCATAATGGACTGCTCATAACTTTCTACAAAGTTTTTTTTTTATATGAATACCCCAGAAGAGTTCCAACTGTCTGGAGCCAGTGTAACTATGGCATTCCCAATTGGTGAATGTTGTGAGGCTGAAGGTATTGGGGAGGGGAAGGAGAAGAGGAGAGGAAGGTGGGGAAATACCCGGCTATTCAGATCTGGTCACCAAACATGGCTAAAAGCCATTTCAAGCAACGTTTCAATTCTGAATGGTGGTCTTTCACCAGAGCGATACTGAGAGTATCTTCCACTTTCTGCTTCAAATGGGATATGATAAGAGGTAAAATTAGGATACGAAAGAAGGTTAATTAAAATGAAGGTAGACTGTCAAATTTTTGGTTAGAGTGTAATTTTACTGAATATAATCAAGAATCAGTTCACAACATTCTCCAAATTGGAATGCTATAGTCTCACTGGCTCCAGACGGTTGGGAGCAGTTAGGACTCTTGTGCGGTATACCTTTAAAAAAAAAATAAGAAAGAGGACCGTCATTCTTATTCCACCAATCTATGTATGTAGGTCTGCTACCTCGAGAAAAAACTATATCATCTTTAATGTTTCAGATTTGTCATAGTGGTGGAGCACGATCTCTCAGTATTGGATTACCTGTCCGATTTCATCTGCTGTCTTTACGGCATGCCCGGAGTGTATGGAGTAGTCACTATGCCCTTCTCGGTCAGGGAAGGTTAGTACCATGCATTACTTAAAAACATAGATGATAGAATTGCGGGAGATAGGCTATGAACGTGTCGTCAACATCGTTCATCCTACTACTGTGAATTGCATCTATGCGCAGCGTCGTCCCACCTTTATTTTTACCTACACACCAAATGCATAACTTTCAATGGCTCCGCCGCTTTGATAGTCGATGCAGTTTAGTCGTAGCTCAGCAAACTGCGGCACGCTTCCATCCCATATCTCCGTTTGTTTATATTATCTATTGTGTTACGCACATGTGTATGTATTAAAAAATTTAATTGTTTGTCTATCAGAAAGATGGCCGCCCTTGTCCGTTATTGTATGTACATACACCAAGATGACGGTGAAAGGGTTATTTATCTACTACTGCAAGCAAAGAAGGTGCACAGATGCAGGTCTCTTGCCACGTGCGGGCGTGATTTATTCATAGAGCGTTAGTGTTATTGATGGCTTTCCACACCACACTCGCCTCTCGCAGTGTGTTTCATTCCAAACAATGCTAGGGAACAGTAATTTGTTTTTGGTTCTACTACAGATGATATTATTTCATAAATATTATAATGGTTCTCCTCTCGACAGGTATCAATATATTCTTGGATGGATACGTGCCCACAGAAAACATGAGGTTCCGCACGGAATCCCTCATATTCAAGGTGTCGGAGTCTGCAGTTGAAGAAGAGGTACGTAACATGTCAATAATATACGTACAACTTGCGGGCACAACCTCACATTTTAATGTACTAAAATTTGTTCCAAAATCAGTGTTGCTCCGAGTGTTGCCACAGTAATGAAATTTTTTTCTTTCATTTTATTAAATTTCTAGACTTTCTTGATGGACTGTAGTGGCAGTTACAGAAGTATTCCTTTCCTGTGACTTATAATGAACATTCTTTCGAAAGATCAATAATTTTTTCTAATCCATTCCATCCCCCCCCCCCCCAGATCAAGCGAATGAAGCACTACGAGTACCCCCGCATGAAGAAGACCATGGGTGAGTTCTCCCTGCAGGTGGAGAAGGGGCAGTTCAGTGACTCCGAGATCCTGGTGCTCCTCGGGGAGAATGGAACCGGCAAGACCACCTTCATCCGAATGCTGGCCGGAAACCTGGAAGCTGACGAAGGTGACTTATTTTTAAATTTTCATTATATGTATCGAAATGACAATCTAGTCTCCTTGGACGGAAACAATCTTGCCAACATGCCTTCGATTGATATGTTTACTGTAACTTTAAGCAACCAACTCAGGCACGGGTACTCTATCGAAACCAGAGTCAAGTTAGCCTCATTAATAGTGCACCACTGCTTACCTTGTGCACATCGCAAATGCACCCCCCACTGTTGAATTTGGCAGCCACCTCTGGTCTGAAGCCCCAAAATATCTGATCATCAGGTGGGGATGCTAACTTTGTTCTACCGGTATTTTAATGAAAGATGCTCTGAGAAACTGGCATCATTGATCCCTTCGGTACAGTTAGGAGATACGCCAAACGCGCTCCCAATATACACAGTTGACATTTGTCACATGAGAATGTGTCGTTTCTACGGCTTGGCTGTGGAATGATTTGCCGGCCTCTGTGTTTCTTCCCTCCTACAACCAAAAAAAAAGTTTTAAAAGCACGCCTCCATAGTAAAATAAATCCACTAATAGGAGCACAGTGCGGCAGTCCTTACGTGCGAATCCCAGAACGCACATTTGGAGCAGAAGAAACATATTGGATATTTCATTCAACATAAATACGGTTTCGATCGGTGTCGGAACTTGCATCAGTCAAATTCCCTATTTCATTGCGCAGCCAAAGAATATTTATTTAATTTTTTCTTCTTTTCTGTATTTTTTCTATTTCGTTGTGTGAATGCTGTTAATATTGTTTTAGTATTTCTAATTTTGAAACAGTTAATTCACGGTGGAAATTAATTTTAAAATGACTTAAAATTAAAAATCTCTACAAGGTTAAATGTTATCTGCCTTTTTAGTTATTTTTGTGGCAAAATAAATCCTGTCACAAATATGAATGTATGCTTGTTCTCGTGTTTCCCCTTGTGACTATCTTAAATTAATATATTTTTTTTTACGTCTAATATCTTTCTTAACTTATTTTATATTTAATAGGCCTTCCACACCAGCGGGTGGACCAATACTAAAAAAGCCATGGCTTCGAAAGGTTCAACCATCCAGTCGTCCTTTCCTAAATTCGAGCCTACCAACTTTAGAAAAGGACGACCGGATGGTCGAACCTTTCGACGCCATAGTTTTTTTAGTATTGGGCCGCCCGCTCGTGTGGAAGCCACTTAATACTCCCCACTCCAACTTTTGAAATGAAGTGATTTCATAATACATAATATTCGATGAAAAAGAAAAGCTGCTCATAGAAAACCCAAATTCTTTAATTTTTTAAATCGCTTTAATGTTGAACTCCCAATGATTTAGGCCACGAACCACCACTGCTTACTACATATCTAAAGCCATTAAACACAAGACGCACCTGTCTGGAGGCACTGAAAATAGAGGTACCTACCTGAATACAATACAGTTGACTGAATAGAAATTTTGCCACTGTAGAAAAAAATTGATGGTGCTGCAATTGTTTAAATGTTTTAAAATGGCAACACCAAGATGGTGAGAGGGAAAAATAATGTAACTTTAAAAAAGCGCTCTGGTCCAAGTGAATATTTTTCACATCAATATCAAACGGTGTTTAGAAATTAGTGGTACTCCTGAAAGGAGATGATTCTACATAATTTTTCATTTTCATGGAAATTTTATATTCAAACTGTATTTTCGAAATGTACAAATCAAAGAAGCCATTTATTGGATGTAAAATCAAAATAAAAAATAAAAGTTTGTGGAAAGAAATGCACACTATTAGCATTTAAAAAATAAATAAATAACCTGAAAAAAAAATTTATATGCCATTTTTCCTGTCTTATTGTCAATCTGTTAAATTCGGAATTCAAAAATTTGTTTTAAAATCGGCGTTACTTGGTATTGTCATGGTAATGAACAAAATTTGCTCCATTTTATTAAATTTCTAGACTGTTGACAGACATAGTTTTCGTATTTGAAATTTTGAATTACGCGCCTTACTTAAAAACGTCACCAATTTTAGTTCTAATTTTCGCCTGTGGCGGCGCTAACATTATCTGCCAGTCGGCTCCTGTCACTTTTTGCGTTTTGTGTTGTGAATACTTTTGTTGGATATGTTAAACAGCAAAATTGAAGAAACGAACCAGCATCACACCATTGTTTAGAAGAATCAGAATCTCCAATCTAAACTTTTCAGTATAAATGGCGTAGAGACAGTTATTGCGAAAACGCGCGTCGTCATTTTCAGTCGATGCGATGTTTATAGGTTATGTGTTCTGTCACGTATTTTTACGATGACCGCTTTTGTATTTGTAAATTGATAATTTTCTATAGTTAAAAATGACGAAGAGTGAACTTTTTGACTTGTTCTTCGATCCAGTTTTCCAGAAATGCCTCCGCCACGCTCAGGCGGGGGCCCCAGCAGACGGTACCAATTATTATAATACTATGTTCATTTTTGGTTTATTTTGACTTTAATCCTATCAATTAAGTATATCTTTTTAGTTAATACACCGGAAATAAATTCTTTCGTGTGTTTGGTGTGAAAAAACGTTTTGTATAAACTTGGCAGGTTTTGTTTGACCTTGATGTTTGATGTGATATAAATGATCGTTTTAAACTCAATCTTGTTGCGTGGTTCGCTTCCCAATGTTTTCGTTGATACATCTGTCAGTTGCTGTCATATTTACGTAAAGCAGGGGTTCCCAACCTCATTCGTCTCACTGCCCACTTTTGAACAAAATTTTTCATCGGCGGGGCTCTTCTTACCTGAGAATGGCATGAAATATAAATATATACACTGACTGAGAGATAACTCTAATTTCCGCAGTCGACTCTAAACTCCGACAAAATCTTTTCATCGCCGCGGTTCTCCATTATGACAGCTTTTTGCTCTTGTTAAATATTTATATGCATCTTATACATATTTATGTAGTACATTGTAGTTCACAGAAGCCTGGTTAGGTGTAAATAAAATGACAAAAAAAATCTATTAATCGCCTATAAATCAAAATAATAATTGAACAGTTCATTTTGTTGCATGATTCTTTCAAAGATTTACCTACTACAATTTTGAATTCATGAGGAAAATTTATTAAAAATATTTTTGTTGCCCTCGCCCACCATTTCAACCCTTGTAGCTCTTCACCGCCCTCCATTTGGTCTTGAGACCACCGACGCCCCTTTTGATGTCTCCAATGCCCCTTGGGAGGCAATATCGCCCACGTTGGGAATCTCTGATCTAAAGCCTAGTACAAAATATTATTCTTTGTTAAAAGCTGTGCCTGCCCAAAAAAGAACCAAATAAAGAAATTAAACGATAATAGAAAAAAATGGATTTTTCCATGAATCTGGTAAGGAACTTGTTCACCCATTTAATTATTTTACCTTTTTATTAACCTAAGGCGATCCACCAGCTAAAATTTTCATATGATGTATTGAAACACGTTTACCACACAAATATGGAGTGTTCGGTTTGGAGTGATTTGGAACACAAAATGCATGATTTTTTTCCTTGAACAAATTGAACACATTCCCTTAACATTAACTTGAGAAATTTGGGGTCTTTCAACTCCCACTAAGCACCTCATTTTCTCTCTTAGATGTAATTTTTTGACATTTTCTCCTTGAATGATGTGTGAAAACTTAATGCTTGATGCTTGATGCTTGAACAAATTGAACACATTCCCTTAACATTAACTTGAGAAATTAGGGGTCTTTCAACTCCCACTAAGCACCTCATTTTCTCTCTTAGATGTAATTTTTTGGCATTTTCTCCTTGAATGATGTGTGAAAACTTAATGCTAATGATTTCAAGTAAACACATCTCAGAGTAACATTGTCCGTATTACCCTTGTATACCCAGAACATGACTATTTTTTCCCATCATATTTAGCATTCCAAAAACAAAATGTAAAGGGCCATCTACAATTCACTCTAGTGACTCATCTTGGGCGTCACCTCATCCACAACATCCACCCTTCCTTTTGTAAGGTTATTTTTTTTAATTTTTTATCTAGAATACTTTAAATATCATGTTTTGTATTGCAATCTAAAAACATGAATCAAACTTTTGGTGGGATTTGACTTCCTCTACAAATACTCTCCGCTGGTCGTGGTCCCTCGTCATTTACCTCCAGTCCTCAGTCCTTCCTGTCCTGCTCCAATCCTCCACCGCACAGTCCATTCGCCCGTTCCTCAGTCTGCCTCTGGGATGATTCCACTGGGGCATCCCACTTATAATTAATAAAGAAGCAAAGTTAGCAGTCCACATATGTCTAAGTTAAGTCCTCCATTCACAAGCAACATTTTCCGCTTAGTGTGATGGTAGGAGGAGATTTTCAAATATTGTCAGATTATTCGTAGCCCGGAAATGTTTGTCTTCCTTTATAAAAAAAGAAAACAATGTAGTGCCAATACCAACCCGGATGTATGGCTGTGAAACTGGTAGATGAAGGTAGACTGAATGCTGTAGAAGTGAGATCCCTGAGGCGTATGTATGGTAAAGGCAGTGGCAGCTCATGATTTTTGAGTGAGCTAGAGTGCTAAGATTGAAAAATATGTCATTTTTGATGTTGTTGAAGCTGAAATTAAAAATTATTTTTTGAAAACTCAATTTTTGATGTATGAAGATTATTCAGTTAGGTGGGGCTCTGCCCCACCCTATCTTCTATATCTCCATACAAAAAATTGAAATTTTGTAAATTATTTTCATCCCAAGTGGAAGATACTCTCAGTATCACCCTGGTGAAAGACCACCATTCAGAATTGAAACGCTGCTTGCAATGGCTTTTAGCCGTGTTTGGTGACCTGATCTGAATAGCCAGGTATTCCCCACCTTCCTCCTCCCCTTCTCCTTCCCCTCCCCAATACCTTCAGCCTCACAACATTCCCCAAATGGTAATGCCATAGTCTCACTGGCTCCAGACGGTTGGGAGCAGTTGGGACTCTTATGAGGTATTCAAATAAAAAAAAATTAAAACAACATCAACAAAATCGTATTTTTCAATCTTACCACTCAAGTCACGAGCCGCCACTGGGTAAAGCCATGTAGAACCTTGGTAAAAATGTGGATATCCGGACAGAATGCAAGTCTGATATAAGCGTCATGGTTAAGTTTAAGAAAGGGAGGCTTACATAGTAATGAATGGTAGAAGAAATCAAGAACGCCCGATAAAGACATGGCACCCAAGTAAATCAAATATTTGAGTCGGGCTTTGTCATATGAGATGAATATGAATGAAACAAGGAGTGTAACCCAAGACCTAGTTGTGTGACCGTCTATCCTCTCTCCCTACCGTTGCGTGGTGGTTAGTTAGTTAATTAAGAGGAATTTAATTAAAACGTATTTGTTTTTTTTTTGCAGAATCTGGAAAGCTCCCTCAGCTCAACATCAGCTACAAGCCACAGAAGATATCGCCCAAGTCCCAGGGGCCCGTGCGCTATCTGCTGCATGAGAAGATCCGCGATGCCTATGTGCACCCCCAGTTCATCACAGACGTCATGAAGCCCATGAAGATGGAGGAGATCATGGACCAGGAAGTGCAAGTGCTGTCCGGGGGAGAGCTGCAGCGAGTGGCGCTGGTGCTCTGCCTGGGCAAGCCCGCCGATGTCTACCTGGTGGACGAACCATCGGCTTACTTGGATTCAGAGCAGCGTCTTGTGGCTGCTAAAGTCATCAAGAGGTAAGTCAATCCTTCTGTCGTCTTTTTTCGAAAGTTTATTTTTATGTGAATACCGCACAAGAGTCCCAACTGCTTCCATCTGACTGGAGCCAGTGACTATGGCATCTCCAATTATGCTCAAGGGAGTCGGGAGAGGAAAAAGACATGTTAGGAAGTACATGGCTATTCAGATCTAGTCACCAAACACGGCTTAACCCATTCCAAACAACCTTTTATTTCTGAATGGTGGTCTTTCACTAGGACGATACTGATATATCTCCCCTCTCTGAGTTGTGAACTATAAGCGAAAATTGTTGAATTTTTCTGCGTTCAGAGGCAATAGACAATTCGTTTTCCTGTGCAGTTCCAGGGTCTGAAAATATCCCTTCGACAAAACATAAGTTAACGATTCAAGATGTATATTTTACACAATTTTCTTGCCAAATTGGTCTAATAACTTATTATCATTTTTCCAGGTTCATCCTCCACGCCAAGAAGACGGGCTTTGTGGTGGAGCACGACTTCATCATGGCCACGTACCTGGCCGACCGCGTAATCGTGTTTGAGGGCGTGCCCTCTGTGACAGCCACGGCCAACACCCCGCAGACGCTGCTCAACGGCATGAACCGCTTCCTCGAACTGTTGGGCATCACTTTCCGCAGGGATCCCAACAACTACAGGCCCCGTATTAACAAGTTCGCCTCCGTCAAGGTGAGATATCACATAATTTTTTTTTTTTCAGTTTTATGTATATATAGCACAACAGTCCCAACTGCTCTACTGTCCAGAGTCAGTGGGACTATGGCATCTCCAATTGGAGTATGTATGTTGTGAGGATTGAGGATATGAGGAAGGGAAGAAGATAAAAAGTATCTACCACTACTTCTACGAATTTTATTTTTTTAATTTTAGGGTGCCGAAATTGCCTATCAGATATGCAAAATTTGTATAAGTTGAATGCCGGCGCATCCGATCGGCAATGTCAAAATATACTTTCTTTTCGTGGGATTTTGTACTTTAAATGTTCTTAGTTACTGATTTGAAGTGTATATTGTGATTTATATTAATTCTTAATATATTTCTTAGCTATTTCTGAAAAACTTTTCTTTGTAAATGTAGTCATTTTTTTGTTATATTTTGGCTTTCTCCCATTCGGGCGATCTTGGCCATATTTAATCAGTTAGATTTTAATAGTGCAGATTTTTCTTAAAATTAGTTACTTTTAAACAGGATATAATATTTGGCAAATAAAATTGAAGCAGATAAGTTACAGTTTAAATTTATGTACTTTTAATCCCCAATGACTTACATTTTAATGCCATTTTTATAAATATATTTTGCTAATAAATTGTTAATTTGGGAGGAATTGAGACTTGAGGCAGGAAACACTGGTAGGGAGTTCAATTTTAAGTTTTACCATTTCATGCATAAAGTTTGGAAATTGGTCATTGATAGGGCACTCAAAGAAATTATGGTCCAGAGTATCCTCTGACCCACAATCACAGTAAGGCGAGCTGACTTTGTGGAATCTGGCGAGATGACTAAGACAAGAAATGTGTCCTAGTCTCATTCGAGTTATAGAGGAAATATATTTTTTTGGCATGCAAGTGTATTTATGAAACCAGGGATAAGAGGTTGTATTAATGAGTACTGATGACCTTTTGTTAGAGAAGCTATTTTCCATTTAGAGGACCATTGGAGTTTGTATTTACTTTTTAGAATAGGGAAATAATCTCTAACTGGAACGGGAATATCATTTAACGGACCGTGAACAGTGGCTTCCTTAGCAATGGAATCCGCTATTTCGTTTCCAGTAATACCTAGGTGTCCTGGAATCTAGGCCAGGACCACTGATGCATGAGATAGTGAAATGGAATGCAGGTCTCTGATAGAGCAGATTAGGGAATCACTATTAGAATTGAGTGGGGAAGAACTTATTTTTTGTAGAGAGCTAATTGAATCGGAAAGAATGAGTCATAACGAAATACATAATTTTTAAACATCATTTGCGCAAAGTTATTGATGAAAGTGAAAAATATTTCCGATTTTGAAAGCCATAATTTTGTATTTATTTACAGTAAAGGCCTCATATAATTTATTTTTATTGTGATTATCACTTATTTTAGCTTTATGAAAAATATAGTGAAACTTTAAAAACATCTTCGTATTTCTTTATTATATATTTTTTTGTAACATGAGGTAGCGTGTGGTGAAATGAACATGAATTTCGAATTACGAAGCCTAGAAGCTTGTATGTTCTGCTTACGAAATCATTGATGTGTTGGTGAAAAGTTAATGTTCTGTTCTTTTTCTGTAGCTATTGTTCATCTCATTTCATGGTGTGTATTTTGTAATTAGACAATGGTGCGTTAATAAAAAATTATATAAATTCCTCCACTCCGAAAACATAATAAATTTATCCAAAACATTTTACTTCAAATTAGAATCGAACTCGAATCCCTCCATATCCAACCTCGGCCGCTGGACCCCCAGCACCGGACCCCCTCCGTCTCCACCCAAATTCCATCTTATACCCTCTATTACCTTAGTGAGCTGGCTTAAATATAAGATTGCCATCAGCAAGTGCTCCTGGCACATAAAACACAGTTTACAATTCTTTGAAATAAAAATAAATAAAAGCCCTACAGTAGCAATAGGCGGCCCGCTCACTTTGTAGAGGAGATTATCTCCACATGTACCTCTAAAAAATAGCGCGCAATGCCAGTAATACCAGCGATTGGAAAATGAAAACTGACAATTTTTATTCGCTGTAGATAGGGAAGAAAAAATTCTGAAATCTATGTATTTTAAATATTATACACACCATATGAAAGGGTTAACTTCGACGAGATCCTCCTAAACTGAACTTACTTAACTAAAAATGCAAAATTGAATATTTCTTCCTTTTTCCAGGACATGGAGCAAAAACGAGCGGGCCAATACTTCTTCCTGGAGGACTAAGGGACTCCGCAGGTACGGGGGCCCCTCGAACAATACACCAGACAGGAATTATTCACAGCGCTAATGCCCATTATCCCTTTTGTATTATGAAATTCCTTGTATGTTGATATTTATTACATTATATGGGATTTGTATAAAACTGTGTTCTGGATTTTATTAAACCTGCCATACTAATTATTAACTAACCATCACAGTAGGGGTACATCTGTCTTCTTCTTTTTCTTCTATCTCCTCTATAATAAGAGTTTCTTTGTGTTTGTTTTTTATACAAATCTACAGTTTTATTCCGAGCTTGATGAAATTTTGCACACTTGACCTTCAAAACAAGAGGAAGGTATCACTATCACTATCTACGTGAGATTTGGAAAAACCACCCCAGAAATTTTCTACATTTGACTTTCAAAATAAGAGGAAATTTACTGGGTAGGGGTAACACGCCACAACTTCAAAACTTTATCCAAACCAATAATAATGCCAGGTACTTCAGCTAATAATAATATAATATTCATAATAACAATTTTAAAAGAAGCACAAAGTTAGATTTTATTATGTGATTTTATGTAACAAATTAAATTAGAATCACAGAGCAAATAATACAAAGAGATGCCCTAACACGCAATGGAAAGAAACCAAAATAAGAGGGGCGAGCTAGACGTGCTGCCAATTTAAGTAAAAGTGCAACTAAGTAAAAAGGTTCAGCTTGTTTACAAAAACTGAATATGTTGTTAAAGTATTTAGTTTGACCTTTTTTTATAAATGTTTTATAATTTGCTTACCGCAGTCAAAATCGCATGAATCGTAGTGACCTAAGCTGGTGCCAAAATGGGTGTCATGTGACCTTTGCCTCCAGCCGTCGAAATCGTACTTAGGGCAAGTCTATTAATTCTGAGGTCAGTGATTAGAATGTATGTAAATACAGGCAAGCAATTTGTGTAAACCTATTTACTTGCTTACTTAAAAAGGATAATAATTAAAATGATCTTCCATAGCGTGTTTAGTTTAATTTCTTCAATCCATTATTACAAGAAAGAAAGAAATGCTGACATATTGCCTGAAAGCTTTTAAGCATAGCTATAAAAACATTTCCGATACACTTATTTAAATTACTATCGAAGTTCTGTATTCTGAACTAACGGTGACCCGTGTAAAGGGTCAAATTAGTTAACCTCATTTTTATAATTGAGATATTAGTATTGATATATAAATTTATTCTTATTTGAAAACCGTACACGTACATTGTATAGTTTTTTTAACAGTCCCACAATGGGTGCCAATGTATAACAGTTTTTGGGTGTTAAAATTATTTTATTGGTGAGTTCGGAAAGACTTTTTATTAATCCTTCCTTATCGGTGCTGTCAACTGATTTGACATGTCTCTAAATATTCCAACATCTCTGTATACTGGAATAATTAGAGACAGAGTATATTTATATCTATCTATATATATAAAAATCAATGTAAGTTTGTTTGTCCTCGATGTTCTCGAAAGTTACTCTACTGGTTTTGCCGAAAATAGCACAGTTTGTTTTTATTAGTGCCGGGAAGTTTTAGAAAGTAGTTTGAATGAAATCCTAATGTTGCTATAACATTTTAAAATTAGTATGAAAAATATTGAACCCGCCATGTTTTATTTAGGTTAGCCCATAGATATAACACACTGGTTAGCCACAGATTGCATATTCAAAAGAAGACGGTTTTTTGGGTAGAATATTTTCAAAATGGAAAACACGAGTAGGTACCTACTTAAGAACTTTATGATTTAGATATATTTTGAAAAAATAAATGTTTGAATGAAATAAAATATTCAAATTAATGTTTCTTTATTTGGAGATAGTCACTTTCGCTGTCAAATCAATTATGGCACCCTAATGACAAGCAAGAATTCACAACTTCATAACTTTATTCCAAAAAAAAAAATCCCCAGCAAGACCGGGTACACATCAGCTAGTTTATTCAAACATAAAGTTAATATTTTAGATGTTACTCAGCAATAACACTTATACATTGGATAATAGAATTAAAAAGTATTTATCGAATGCGACAGAAAAAAATGTCTCTTCAAAAGATTGGGAAAAAAATTGTTAATATACAGTATTAATTGTTTTTGTGTTTAATTCGTAGAACTCCATTTAATTTTTTTTAAATTTAATGTAAATCAAATTTAATAATTTTATTAATGTTGTTATTATGTTCTACAAGTATTTATTGAGTTCTACAAGTTTAAGTACATGGTACAACCAACAGGAAAACTTTATCAGATGGAATGACAGCCTCTCAGAAGCAGCTCAATTAAAGTGCGGCGTTAGACAAGGAGGCTCAATGTCCCCAGTGCTGTTCAATGTATACATGGATGAACTTAGCAAAACTCTTAAGGAAACAAGAATCGGATGCCACATTGCTGGGGTATGTATGAACAATATCAGCTATGCAGATGACATGGTCATACTTGCCCCATCAGTAAGAGCAATGAGAAAACTTATAGACATATGCGAATCGTACGTTATTAGTCACGGGCTAATGTATAATGCAAAAAAATCATCACTGCTGATTTTCAAAGCAAATACGGGTCCTGCTGTCATTCCGCCCATACGTCTCGGCGGAGCCAATCTTGAAATCTGCAGCGAAATCAAATACTTGGGGCATGTCATCACTGATGACCTAAATGATAAAAATGACATAGAACGCCAAAGAAGAGCGCTGTGCGTACGCGCCAACATGCTCGCCAGAAGATTTAATAGGTGCAGTTCTCCGGTAAAAAAGCAACTATTCCAGACATACTGCATGAGCTTTTACACTAGCGAACTATGGACTAGATACACACAAGGCGTCATGGACACACTCCGAGTGCAATATAACCATGCTTACAGGGCGCTGTTCGGCCTCCCTTGGAGATGCAGCGCCTCGCAGATGGGAAGGGTGCATGGGTTCGCTGCTTTGATGCGCCACAGAATAGCCGGGACGAGTCAGCGCTACCGGAGATCGGAAAACACTCTTGTCCAGGCCGTCGCCCAGTGGCATGGCGCGCCCCTACATCGTAGATGGAGAACTTCCCTCAGGCCATTGTAGCATAAGTGTTAAATATGTTATTTTAATTTAATTTATTTTTTGTTTTTATATTATATTTCTACATAGTGTAATTTTCTATTCTTAAAATGTATTCTTTTTATATGGCAGACAGAGTATTGCACTCACCGCTTTGTTCTGCTGAAATAAAACATTATTATTATTATTATTATTATTAAGGCCATTTTCAAACTGTGGTTAATCCACATTGCGACGACTTATTTATATGATTTAATTTACCCCCACTCCCTTAAAATTTGGATGGATGGGTAATGATTTATTATCGGTAAAACCGATTTAGTTAGAAAGCAATTAAAATTCTGAATTCTGAATTCTGTGAGGTTTTCACATTTATCATGTGTTTTTACTCGTATTTAACTGACGATGTTTTCTTAATTGATTTATTTAAATGTGTTGTATTGTTTTGATAATGTGAACATACTGAGAAGCGGTGAGTATATAATTTTCCTTACTTTATTAATTAATGTTATATTAGGATCATTAGTTCGTTTGTTAATTTCTATATACAGTTTTTTTTGTTTCCAGTTTGTTAATTTCTATATTCGTTTGTTATATTCTTTATACTTTTAATATACAGGGTGTTAAGTGATGTACCTGATTTACATTAACCAGTGATTCCTGACCTTATTTGGGGTAAAAAATTTAAATGAGATTTTTGTCTGCGCATACTTTTTTTTTTTAAATTTATCTTATAATATAAATATTTGGTAAGTATTTGACAAGTAGGGTGGAGGTGGGGGGTTGGGCGGTTACTTGGCTGAGTGACAACATGTGGAAAAAAAAATTCGATTGCATTTGAAAAAAAAAAAAAACAAAATTTCGTTTGCTGTATACGTACGTCTGCGTGAGTTGATAACTTGCCGAGTGGTACGGTAGTGAGCGAGAGGGGTATGGGGTTTCGCTCATCGTGCTGCGATGCGCGGTCGTCAGTAGTAGCCGACGGTCTACTGGCTGTAATGGACGTAATCGTGAAGCTCGAGGGATTTTGTAGCACTCTAAGGGAATGTAAGTACAAAGTAGTAGCTAAAGTAAGTAAACAATATAACAATATGAAGAACAACTTATCGAAAAAGACAACACGGCGTGTTAACTCTCGTCTGGTACGGAAGAGAGATTCCTCTAGATGCTCCTCAACATAGCTGAAAGGGACGATACATCTCTACCAGGATCAGGTCTTGAGCCTACTGTCGGCTCAAGATCTGATGTCAATTAATTAATTAATCTGGGTCAATGTTGTGTATCCGCTTTTATACATTCTTCGGCAGGTAGTGGGAGTAAAGGTCTCTATTCGGTGAACTATAACCTTCGTTTGTAGAAAGAGATGTCAGAAAATGTAGGAGCAACAAGATATTCGAGCCCGTGCGGTTTAGTCTCGTTAGATGTGTTTTTAAGTTCTGCTATAAAAATTATTATCACTGCACCTTCACTGCTTTCATAAAAGAAATGCCAAATATTTATCTAAATAGTTTTATCTTGCCATCTTTTTTTCTGAAAAAATTAAGTTTTATTCTTTGTAAACATTAACTATACGATTAATTCCGTTTTTACACGTAGGATACATTGCAAGACATTATGTATTGGAAAATGAGAAAATTGTAATAAAAACGAGCGCCCTTGAGGCGATTTTTTCCAAAAATGTCCTATACAAACCATCCAATTATTATTATTAATGGACATTTTCATTATGTTTTATGTAAAAATAGAATTGACTACAATAGAATCTCACTAATTTGGAACTTTGTAAAACATTCTTTACTAGTTCTTGAGATATTAAGCTTTGTTGTGTTTCCTCCCGTGTCCATCATCAAGGCAGATGTGTAGATTGTGGCGAAGTTTGTATTTACGTATGTAGAAGTGCTATCGTATTGCATGCTTTAATCCTCTTAGGGCCAGAACCTGAAAACATATCTTTGTAAGACCTGAATAATGTTGATTCACTGTAACGCAAGGACTCCCACCTTTTTTTAAGTTGGGGCCTACTTTTTACCATAGAATCAATTTCTTGAAAGAAACTTTTGAATTTTTGCAGTTGCTTTTTTTTTTAGTTCTTCAAAACTTTGACCATTAAACTGGTACTTTAACAGGAAGCACTAATCTAGTAAAACCAATTTGTTCTACAATCAGGATATTAATTTTTTCATCCATGGTTGTAAATTTAAAATATGGAGTTCCATATTAATTTTTTTTTAAAAGGTTAGTTAGTTAACCTTCAAAATTCACAATCATAATTATTGGGATCGTCCAAATTTCGCTCCGCGATGGACCGGTTGGGCGCCCTTACTGTAATGTATGGAAAAAAGGAAATAAAAACATGCAAAAAAAGTTGGGCATCCTCGCTGTAATGTAATGCCCCCCATTAACATAACAAGCCCAAGCCCGCGCCCCAACCTGTCAGCGAATCCATCTGCCTTGCCTATTCACTGCACAAGGCCTCAATCGGTGCTCAATCGTTCACGGACTACGGTGTGCATCGGACGGCTCTAGACAGGAATGCTAGACAAAGAACCGGACTGATTTGACGTTATTCTCGTGGTCGTGAGAATAATATGATTATCTGCAGTAATAAGATGACGCGAATATAAATGGTAGAAGAAGTCGGGGACACCCAAGAAAAATATAGAACGATCAAGTGAACAAAATACTTGAATCAGATCATGTCAGGAGTCAGAATAACAGAAAGGTATATATGAGATGATGTACAAATTTAAATAAAGCAAGGAATGTGTACCAAGATCGAGTCGTTTAGCAGTCCGTCCTCTATGACTACCCTGCGTGGAAATGGTGTCATGGTTATTTAGTTCATTTATTAATTAAAAATAATATAGCATATTTGCAGTACGTTCCAGAGTGGTAGATACTTTCAGTGTCGCCCTGGTGAAAGACCACCATTCTGAGTCGAAACGCTGCATGAAATGGCTTTAGCCATATTTGAGGACCAGATCTGGATATCCTGGTACTCCCCTACCATCCTCTTCACCACCTCTTTCCCTTCCCCGCTACCTTCAGTCTCACAACATTGAACATATCACATTTGGGGATGCCATAGTCTCACTGGCTCCAGACGGTTGGGAGCAGTTAGGGCTCTTGTCCGGTAGTCACATAAAAAAATAGTAATAAGATAGAGTCTTGAATAAATATTTGTACAACACAGCGCCCTTGGGTGATTTTTCACAAAACGGCGCTTTACAAATTATCGAAATACACATAATTATTTATTCTAAAATTATATTATTTCAGATGAGTCATGGCTCCAAATATAAAAAGTGTGAGAATATTTTTCCACTTATTTAGTTTCGAGACTATGTTATATAAACAAAATATATTATTCAACAAAAATAAACAAAGCAATATACTAAGCTTGAAGCCACCCCCATTTATATTCGACTTACCAACCGTTTTTAAAGAGAGCATGCGCGAATGGACCGAATAATGGGCTTGATTAAAGTAAAGGATGGTCAGTTATAGTTTTATATGTAACTCGACAACGCTGATTACGAAGTTACCTAGTTGCAGCAATTACCACTCGATATATAGTAAAAAAAAATTATCCTCACTTTAATACAAATTGGTATTGCTACGACCCTCGGTTGAGGACGCAGTAAATAATTATTCAACTCTTGCGCGGCGAGTAATGATCAAGATCTCTTCGTATGGGTAGTAGTGTGTGTCTGAATATATCTGCAGATGTAATGTATTGAAGATCTGCAGATGGTTGTAGATAGTTATGTGTTGAGGTAGTAGTAGTAGAAGGTGGAAGTTCCGTAGAATAACAACTTATATATTTTATACGATATATATTTATTTATAGAAGACTTATAATATTTGATTAATTAACTTATAAGTACAATATAAAATAGACAATGACAATAGTGAAGAAGGACAGCGTGGAGACTGTACTTCGAGATGTTAAAATGTGAACTGAGAGGAACGGCTTGTTCCCGTTTATATAGTATTCTAGTATCCCGGATTGTGGGAAATTTCATAGAGTTAAGCTCAATGGCTTGCGTAACAAATCGATAATGAGTTTACTTAATTGGTTTTCTAAAATAATGCATTTATTTGAAAACGCCGAAATGCACAAAGAATTTACGCTTGATTTAAGTCAATGGCAGGGATTATAACATTATGAAGGGTTGACGTTAATGGCGCTTGATTTATAGCAAGGGCTGGGAATATAACATATCTCCCCCCATAAAATGAAAGCAACGATTTTTTAAGCTTTAGTTGCTGTAATTATATTTTAAATTATTTTCGTTAGAAGATAGAACTTGAAGAGGTACATCTTCATTTTCGTGATCATTCAAATTTCTGAACGTCATCGTTGGTTGGATCCTTGTAGTGGATCGTCTAGGATTATTGCATTGATTATAAATCCTGACACAACATTTATTATCATCATCATTTGGAAAATAAGAATTCAATATTCTAAAGAATCTACAACATTTCAATAGTTTGTAAATTACAAAAATAATTAGAAAGGTAGACAATGTATAAATAATAATTTGAAACATTGATGAATGTTTAACTATAAGAGGTTTTGAATTATATGATTTTAATTCATAGTTAAATTGATCGATTTTATGTGATGCCAAATTTAGGTCATCATGTTGCAAGTTTATTAAATTTATGGGATCAAGTTCATTAAGAGTTTCATTATATTTTTTCATATTGCAACAATTGTCATCAACAATATTTAAAGTTGAAACAGGGTTAACATATTCAGTAATGATATTACTTTTAGTAATCAATTGTGTGAGTCCTGCATAGGCTCTACAACTTGAATTTAAAGTTAATATTCCAGTTTGGAATAGTTTAATATCAAAGATATTGTTTCTATCTTTGCAATCGATAGTTATTTTAGAAGGATGAGAATAAGTAAAAATCCATTTATTATTTCTAATAGGCTGCCATAAAAGTATGTTGCCTTTAATGATTCTACTGAAACATTAATTTGGTATTTCATTAACATAAGCAGACAATAAAATCGTCTCGCATATTGGATCGGAGAAAGTGGATAACACATCTAGATCCTTACATATAAAATTTTCATTAGTAATAGTTTTACAATTATTCTTAAAATTATCAAGATACACATAAAAGATTTGTCCTTTGTAATAGCTAAGTATTTATGCTTAGGAATAATTAAGGAAAAGGTATTTGGGATGTCAATGTTTGGAACAGGTAGAGGTACTACATGAAAAAGGTTATATTCTTGCGATGTGACTAAAGGTAACTTCGTTATGAAGATAAGTTTACCATCAATATAATATGCAATTAAATCTGATACATCGATTAAAGAATGAATATTTTCAAGTTTTAAAGATAAAGGGAATTCTTTTCCGCTTGGTAAATTTTTAATATTAGAGCTAAGTTCGAAATAGAGTTGTTGAGGAGTAATTATATCTGGATGTAAAATTCCTTGTTTAGAAAATAAAATAGCATTGATTAAAGAATCAATTTGTTCATAAAAGTATTCCGTCGTTTCGAATAGAGAGTTTGTTTGTGAAGTAAGAATGTTTTTAATTTCTTGCATGTTCATTTTATCGTGATCTTCCTTGAAGTAATTATTTATTTTTATAATATTTTTATTCATAGTATATTCGTCATAGTTAAGTTTAGCAAGGGTAATATTGAAATTTGTAAGAGTTGATTTTGTGACTTGTAATTGATCTTTCATGAGATTATAAATTTCTTTATCATCTGACATGACGCGTTCAATCGCATCATCATAATATTGGGCATCTTCGGAATCTAGAGTTCCGAAAACAGCTTTGAATATTTTTCCAACACCATCGATTAAACCGCGTTTTGCGCGTTGGTTGGAGACAAGGTGTGTTATTGATTCGTGTTTAACTTTACATTTCTTTATAATGTTAAAAACTGGTTTTAAAAGATCTTTGCAATTGTCGTTAGGTACGTATGATAAGTATTTTGAACATGTGCTTTTAGTTAAAGCATAATTATCATCTAAAATTTGCAATTGTCTAGGGAAGGTACTGATATTAAGGTAAGTAATAACTTTCCAATCGTCATTATATACTTTCAGTTTTCCAATTTGATCAAAGAAGAGTCCGTTTCCAGTGGTTATTGGTTGGACGTCTTGTGAAAAAGTTAAAATTGTCTTGAAGGACCTGGAACAGGAGAAAAAGCTCGATATGGCTTAATTCTGTTTACATGGAATCTTTTTAGTGAATTATTTTCCAATTTAATAGTAACATTTTGATTATCATGAACCTGTACAATCTTGTACGGTCCTTTCCAATTAGGAGTAAGTTTTTTACTTAAAGATTTAGGTTTATTAGTATTTTTAATTAAAACTAAGTCATTAATTTTATAAGTATTATTTGATACGTTTCTATCGTAATATTTTTTTGAAGTTTCTTTAGCATGTCCGATTCTTTCACGGGCAAGTGATCTAGTAATAGCGAATTTATATTTTAATTGATTAAGGTAACTTTCATATGTTGGATTTGAATCTGGGTTTTCCAAAGAGCTTGGCAAGATAGGTTTATGTCCAAAGACAAGTTCATATGGAGTAAATTTAGTTGTACAGTGTGTACTTGTATTATATGAAAACATAGCTAAAGGAATATAGTCGTCCCAATTTGTTTGGTCGCTATCTATATAATGTGTAAGGTAATCTTTTAAAGTAGAATGAGAGCGTTCCAATGCTCCATTTGTTTGTGGGTGATACACAGTTGTTTTCAAATGTTTTATTTTTAATAGTTTTGTAAGATGTTTCATTAAATGGCTTGTGAATTGAACACCTTGATCCGTGAGGATTGATTTAGGTATTCCGTAGTGAGAAAAGAATTTAACTAAACAATCAGCAACAGTTTCTGTTTCTGTAGAGCTAACCGCATAGGCTTGAGAGAATTTAGTAAGGTCGTCTTGGAAGGTGACGATGTACTTATTAGATGAAGCAGTTTCGCTAAGTGGTCCGACTATGTCGACCGCGATTCTTTCGAAAGCTTCTGTAGAAGTCGTCGTTATTTCCATTGGAGCTTTGTATGCTCGTCTATCAGTTTTATTTTTCTGACAGTGGATACAATTTTTAACATAATTTTCTATATCATCTTTCATTTTTCCCATCGGTATCTTTCTTTGATCCGACTATAGGTTCTGAAGAAACCTGGATGTCCGGCCATAGGGCTATCGTGACATTCCTTTAAAATTACGGGAATTTGTGAAATTGAAGGGTTTATAATTTTATTGTGGTGAATGTTGATTTTAATTTTTAAATTTCTAAAAAGATATTGGATGATTTCTTTATTTTTATAAAAGGAATAGAATCAAAAGGGTTTACAAAGTTTGGTAACGTAATTTCAGTTACATGTTTTTCAATGAGTTTAGACCTCAAGTTTTTTAGTGTTAAGAAAATATCTTTAGGAGTTGCTTTGTCGAAATAATGAGTTTTAGTAAAGCAATGAAAGTAAGATTTTTTATTATCTAAAGATTTGGATTCATGTATACTATATAAAGTTTTTGGTGATTCTAAAAGTTCATCAGTGTCTGAACAGTTTAATAATATTTCAGCACAGAAAGGGTTTTGATCATCTAGATCAGTTGAAGTTGGATATGCCAAATTTTTAGACATATTATTAATAAAGAATAAATCGAGTTCATTAAAACTAAATATATTTGGTTCATTATTATTTGAATAAAATCTTAAATAATTTTCGTAAGTGTCGTTATTAGTATTATTATCTTCTAGAGGTGATGTACTATCATCAAAATTATTTTCTATTTCTAAGTTATTCGTTGATAAATTATTTAGACAAGTTTCTAAATCATCGACATTTATTTCGTCGAAACATGGTTCATTTAAGAGTTCGTTAATATCTGGAGAGGGTGAATTTTCCTCTTCGGTTATCATATTTATAGGAATACGAGACAAACAATCGGCATTAGAATTAATTCTACCTGGTTTGTATTCAATTTCGTATTCGTATTCTTCTAATTTTAATCGCCAGCGTAACAGTTTGCTACTGGGATTGGTAACATTCATTAACCATTTTAGTGGTCTATGATCAGTATAAATTTTAAATTTTCTTCCAAAAATATATGGACGGAAGTGTCCAACAGCCCAAACAATGGCTAAAAGTTCTTTTTCAGAGGTACTGTAATTACCTTCTGCATTATTTAAAGTTCTGGACGCATAAGATATTGGTAAATCTTCTCCAATTTTTCCTTGACTCAAAATTGCACCTATTGCATAATTTGAGGCGTCAGTAGTTAGAACGAATTCTTTCGTGAAATCAGGGTATTGTAAGATAGGATAGGAAGTTAATTTTTCTTTTAAAGTATCGAAAGCATTTTGCTGTTCGGTTTTCCAATTATATTTTACGTCTTTCTTTAACAGACTAGTTAAGGGTTTTGTAATTTTACTGAAGTTTTCAATGAATCTTCGGTAATAACCAGCTAAACCTAAGAATGATTTAATTTCTTTAGGATTCCTGGGAATAGGAAATTCAGAGACTGCTTTGATTTTATCTGGATTAGGAGTAACACCTTCGTTAGAAATTAAATGACCTAGATAAGTAACTTCTTTTCTCATGAAATGGCACTTATCTGGTTGAATTTTTAAGTTATTGTCAGCAAGTCTTTGAAATATAGCTGTAAGTTTTTTCGCGTGATCTTCTATAGAATTTGCATATATAACGATGTCGTCTAAATAAACGAAACAATATAATCCTTGTAATCCAATTAATGCGTTATTCATCAGTCTTTGAAAAGTCGCTGGAGCCGTCTTCAGGCCAAAAGGCATACGGGTATATTCATAATGTCCATTGGGAGTTGAAAAAGCAGTTTTTGGAATATCATCTTCATGCATAGGAATTTGATGAAATCCACTTACAAGATCTAGTGTTGTGAAATATCGACAATGACCTAATTGATCTAAAATATCGACAATGTGAGGTAAAGGAAAAGCGTCGCCCGCAGATACATCATTGAGCTTGCGATAGTCTACGACTATTCTCCATTTAGGTTTTCCTGAAGAATCATTTTTCTTTGGTACAACCCATATAGGAGCTGACCATGGTGAAACACTAGGTTGGATAATACCGTCTTGTAACATTTTGTCTATTTGTTTGTTAACTTCTTCTTTATGTATTTCAGGGTATCTATAATTTTTTGAATGAACTGGACTTTCGGTATTTGTTATTATTCGATGTTTAATAGCATCGGTTGCCGTAAGTTTGTCGCCTTCGAGATAAAATATTGAATTATAATCGTCACAAATATCTAATAAAGAGTTTATTTCTTCCGAGTTTAGATGATCGATACAAATTTGATCGCGAATTAATTTTTTACGTTTTTTACCATCTTCATTAGAATTTTGATTAAAATGGTAAACATTTTCTGGAATAGGATCTAAATAGATTTTCATATAATTTATATCAACATATTCGTCTGTTGAATTTAAAATAGTACAATACGATTTATTATTCGCATTTACTTCAGTTATAGCATTAGCTAAATATACACCTTCGATAGGTATTTTTACATCAATTATCCCTTCTTTAATTTCAGGGTTTAAAATATCAACTTGTATAAGAGTTTCTGATCTAGGAGATAAAGTATATATAGGAGTCAAATGCTCATTAGGATCAGAAATATGTAATTTTATACTAGAATCGTTTATTCGTAGTACATTATTTTTATAGTCGATTTTAGCATTTTTGCTTTCAAAAAAGTCGTTCCCCAAAATTCCATCGTATCCAAGGTTTAAAAATTCACTATCCATCACGTGGAATTCATGAATAATAGTTTCATAACAGAAACTTAATTTAATTAGAACAATTCCATTAGATTCAATCGAAGTTTTCGATCTACTTATGCCATTTATCTCTATAATTTTGCCCGAATTTACGGAAGTACCTTCGCCAAGACAGTGAGTCTTGATGAGGGATACGGCTGCTCCTGTGTCCACAAGAAAATGTCTTTTAATAATAGTACCATTTGAAGGTATTTGAAAAATCACATGACGCAACGTATCAGATTGAGATGGCGAATAATTAATAATTTTATAAATTTTTTCATTTTTAATTTTATTTGATGTTAATATGGAACGTTTGAATACTCCTGAGCCTAGCTCGTGACTTACAATAGATCGGCTCGCGGATCTACTGCAGATCTGGAGTTTAAATGATTTATTTTAGAATCATTTTTCCTTGGTAGGGAAGACGAATTGGGAGTTGCAGAGATGTTAGGATTTGGATTTTCATTTTTTAATTTTAATATTCTGCAATCCTCTATTAAGTGACCAGGTTTTTTACAATACCTGCACATTTTATTATTATAATTTTGTCCCGAATTTGGACTAAATGTTTTATTATAGTTATTATTATAACTTGGTCCCGAATTTGGGTTATAAGATTTGTTAAAATTATTATTATTACTTTTTACGAACATAACTTTTCGTTTATCGAAGTTAGAGTTATTATTATGATTTTTATTTTTAAAACAGTTATAATTATTATGTCCCGATTTTCCACATATCGTACATGTTTTTATATTATTATGACTGTTTTTAGAAGAATTCAAGAGTTTATTTATTCTTTCTTCTTCTAAGGAAATTGTGAAAGCTTCGTTAATGTCTTTCGGATTACGCGATCGCAATATCGTTGCGATAGATGGGTTTGTTCCCTACATAAATGTTTGCATACCAAGTTCTTGTATGCTGGCTGTTCTGCCTAACATTTCTAAAGGATCTTTATTATTTTGGTTAATTGATACTAGAAGGTTTTTAATGCAATTTTCAATTCGTAAAATATATTGAGGTACACTTTCGTTGTGAAATTGTTTACAATTTTGTAACTCAAGTAATAAGTGTGCATAATGTTTACGCTCACCAAATGATCTTTTCAAGAGATCTTTTAAATCAGACCAACTATTGGTAAGATGGTTGGCACAGATAACTTCTGCTTGGCCTTCCAATGAAGTTAAAATGAATAACAGTAAGGTATTTTGTTGATTAGGTGCAGCTAGCGCCACAGCTCTATCACAATTAGTTAAAAATGCACAGAGTTTATCTCTATTTCAATCGTAAGGTTTAATAAATTTAAATAAAATAGGTAATGGTAAAATTGTTTCGTACGAGGAAGAAGTAGTTGGTGTGTCATTCATTTTGAAATGATTTTTAGTATTTTTTATTAAAGAAAATGAAATTTAATTTTACGAGAATTAATTTAATGAATTTTTAACTTTACGCGAATTAATTGAATTAATTTTTAATTTTACGCGAATTTATTAAATGAATTTTTAATAAAATGTAATATTTGAAATTGTTAAATTTATTATTACGCGTTGTAAAAGAATAAGAGTATTTACTTTAAAAGTAAATAAATTTAGAAATTTAGATATTCACTAATACACGGTTCACGGTGTATATAGTGTGAAGAAAATACATTAATTGTCAAAGTTGAAAGGATTGGGAAAGAATAGGATAAAAATTCTATTGGACAAAAATTTTTATGTACTCACAGTAGAAGAAGGACGAGGTGCCAATTCATACTGCAGTGAAGTGAAGTGAAGTTCTTGATGTTCGTCGTCGGAGTTGACACGATTGGATCCTTGGCTGCTTGAAGAACTGAAGTTCACCGTAGATGTTGTTTGTCGCTCGAGGCTTCCCGCGATCTACGTTGTTGCCGGTTTCTTCTCTTCTCCAGGTTACGTCGATGTTGTGAGGTTGACTTCAGGTTGAGCCGTCCCTGCTTTCCGAGGAAAGATTTCTCCGAGGAGAATATCCGCCAGACTTGTCGTCGTTGTCCTGATAAAGATGGAGTCTTCCGTCGTCACAGAAGTTCCTTTTTGATGAAGAATGTAATCAATCTGCTATCCCACTTCTGACACCAATTTGCTGCGACCCTCGGTTGAGGACGCAGTAAATAATTATTCAA